>JAOTRN010000036.1:11456186-11471677 GCA_028566695.1 Bagroides melapterus
TGGTCCTGGAGAAACGTTGTCTCATTTCACTGTGTACTGCTAAGCTATATATGGTTGAAATGACAATAAAGCTTCTTAACTTGACTTGACTTGATATTGTACACTTAAATGTAACACACAAGTTTCAGAATCTGGAAAGCAGTAAATAACTAATTAAAGTAAAATAAAATATATTAAATAAGTATGCATACTTAAAAAAAAGTAGTATGCATACTTATTTTTTAGGATATACCTCATTCATAGGTTTCTGTACTCTTTGAGTCATTTGGATTTATGCCATTATGTCTTGATGCTCCTCTACACAGCCCCCACAATGTTTCGTACATAGTGTACACTTACTGTATGTTATAAGCTTCAGAATCTGAAAAATAGTAACTAAGTAAAACTATGTGTAAAAAAAAAGACTTGACGCTCCGCCCATGGATCCCACAGTGTTTTATACATATTGTACACTTAAAAAATAAGTATGCATACTCAAAAAAGTAGTATGTATACTTTATACATCAATACATATGTATGTACAGACCCATTCAGGCAAGTGTGAAAAAAGCTGTGTATTATTTTACATATGTAATCTTTTCTTCTTGCTTTAGTAATGAGTAATGGAAAGAAATAGCAAAGGTAGCAGCAAAGGTAGCAGCATGACAGCATTTACAGGATGAATATGTGCATAATAATTACTGTATTGATACTGTATAGTTCTTCATCTGCTATAAACTATAATTTAAATTAACTAGTCAGAATCCATTGATTCTGGGCGATCTTATAAAAGAACAAAACTCTCAAAATGTGATTTGAGGACTGAAAAATATTTTCCTCCATTCCTCCAAGGAAAAATATTTTGTCAAAAGTTGTCTCAGAGTATCCAGCTTTCTTTTATTTTCTCACTGCTCTTTTCTTTTTTTAAAGACCTGATTTAGGTTTCATCGTGTTTTGCAGACTCTTTTCTGTGCCACAAGCTGATTTTAACTGAGAGCATGGACTACAAGACCAAACAATTTCCTTTCATGGGGGACCATTATGTGCCCCCCTCACCAAGGCCCGTTACTCAGTTCCACTATTACCCCCTGTCAGACGCCCCTGGTTATGTGTAAACATCTTTGTTAGATTTATTATCTAGCCAACAACATACATGACTCAACATGAGCAAACTAACAAATCTGGCTAACTACTAAACTAAAACTACACTAAAATTCAAGAAGCTTTTATTGTCATTTCAACCATACATAGCTTGCGCAGTACACACTAAATTCACTGTAAATTCGTTTTAAAGTCACAATTCTGAGATTCTAATTATTACATCAT
Source organism: Bagroides melapterus (assembly GCA_028566695.1). Lineage (NCBI taxonomy): Eukaryota > Metazoa > Chordata > Actinopteri > Siluriformes > Bagridae > Bagroides > Bagroides melapterus. The sequence goes on from JAOTRN010000036.1 coordinate 11,457,492, forward strand.
TCTAATTACAATTCTGAGAAATTCAAAAGAATTCGGAGAAATAAAGTCGCAATTATCTTTTATTATTTTTAAAACGAGACCATAACAAGCTTCCATACTGACGATATATTAGAATGAATCTGCCGCCTTTTTCTTTAAATCTACAGTAATGTACTGCTGTGGTAGGCCTACACTGTGTGTGCGCGAGAGAGAGAGAAAGAGAGAGAGAGTAGGGTGTGAGTGTGTTTGAGGGCGGGCCGGATCGAGCTGCTGGCTGCTGTCAAAACACAGCAATCTGTTCGGATGATGCAAAAAGCAGCGACGATTCTGTCGTTTTTTTTTGTTGTTTTTGTGAGCATGAGCGAGGGTTTGTTCCCGTCAGTTTAACCTGCCTGACGCGGCGGTCTGCTGTTCTCTCTGGCTGGAGAATGATAATGCAGAGATTTGGCAGACACGCATAACTGCGGGACAGTGTAATAGCGGTTTAAGGACATCTGCTAGTTTTTTGGGCCATGCCTCTAATCAGTCTGGACGATGAGGACCAGAGATGGGTCCCGACCCACGTCAACGTGAACGTCCTTCGGGCCAGGGCGCTGCGGACCAAGGGCAAGCAGGGCAGCCGCTATGTGTACACCGTTATCCAGTTAGGGAAGCTGAAGTACACGACGGGACTAGCAGAGAAAGCAGCCGAGCCCGAGTGGAATGAGGAGTGTTCACTGGAGCTGCAGCCTGGCCTGCTAGAGTATGCGGGGGCACATCCCCCCCGTAGCGGGGATCTGATCCTCACCGTCATGCTCAGAGTGCTCATAGGACTCGACGTGTTCCTCGGCGAGGCCGTTGTGCCTTTGGATAAGCTGTTTCAGAGTGGGACGTGTCCTAGGAACGAGTAAGTTGCAAAATAACTCACAAATACTTTCCAAATACTTCCACACATCTGACGCCTTTAGCCTAATGCACCTAATGTTTTAGGTTTTAAAGATGCAGCACATACCTAGACCTAAAGAAAAATATGCGTGTATGAATCAGGTGCAGATTAATCAAAGAAATAGCTAGCCCTAATTGTACACTCACAAATTATTCCCACGACAATTGCAGTAAAGGCCAGTCACACACACTGTTTATGTTGCAGCAGTTGCTATTAGCATATTTACACATGGGTGTCACTGAGAGTTTTGTTATTTTATAAGATCGTCCATAATTAATTTAATGTAAATAATAGTTTCTAGCAGATGAAGAGCTATTTTTCAGGCAATACAGCAATGATTATGTACATATTCATCCTGTAAATGCCGTCATGCTACTGCTACCTTTGCTATTTCTTTCCATTACTCATTACTGAAGTACTAAAGCAAGAAGAAAAGCTTGCATATGTAAAATATTTTACAGCTTTGTTCTCGCACTTGCCTGAATGGGTCTGTACACGCATGTTACTGGTAGACAGACACACAACTGACAATAAGACCATTTTCACAGACAGTTAAGGTGTGGAATGGGCAGAGTAGAAGCACAGTTAAGACAAAATCGAGTGTATGTCAGACAGCTGTGTGCTGGCGCAGTGCCGGCCCCAGCAGGGGCTGTGCCAGTGTGTTCTGGGAACATTACAGCATCAAGCAATCACTAAACATGCACCTGCATGTTCCCATGCATAGCAGCACACAAGACTAAGATTCTGGTATCTTCAATCATTTATCTCTCAATCAGTACATTTTGAATATATGCAGTTCTAGCAGGCATTATGATATTGCATTATGATGTTGTCTTTCTCTTCTCAGTCAGGATGACTGAGCTTTATTTTTGGAAAGATAAGGAAGGTTATGGCACTGAGGCCTCTTGGCTAAAGCCTCTTGGTTAGATACACTTCCACCCTGACAAGGATAACTGGTAACTAAAGATGAATAAATGAAAGTATGTTTTTTTTATTTTTACATTGCATTAAAATGCCACTTCTGTTTTTTATAAAATAAGCACATACATAACATTTACATCAGTTACAATTTAGTTAGTTATACACATTTGCCTGTCTGACCTCTTCAAAGTTATGATATATTTATTTCTCTTATGTCCGGCTGTACCCCTTTAGCTATTGTGAAAGCATCTGATGTGTTTACAAGGAAAGGTCCAGAACATAAAGTGTTGGTTCCTCTGGCTGTCAGAGGCTGCATTGTTCCTGACTTGTCAGAGTCACGTGTAGGGACACAAGGGGAAGATCCAACCCTTCCCACAGTATCCTCAGTCAGCAGACAGTGGTGTAGGAGTGCAGAAACAATGCAAACATCTGGCTTTAATTTTATTCAGAGCAGTACCCACCCCTCTGATTCTCTTTCTCTAACTCACTCTCTCTCTCTCTCTCTCTCTCTCTCTCTCTCTCTCTCTCTCTCTCTCTCTCTCGTCATTTTTTTGGGCCTCTGCACGTGTCTGAATTGTGCTCCTTTGAGGAGCTCTGTATGAGACCGGAAGTGGAGGAAATACTTGGAACACCGCTCCTGTTTAAAACAAGGGAACATTGGTGTACAAACCCAATGTGTCAGAGGCATTTTGCCTCCTTTTGGGCAGAGCTATGATTTATGTTTGGTTCCTATAAGAGTTTTCATGCTTCTGTTGCTTTAGGCCAGTTTTTTACTTGGCACTCTATGTTATCTCCTTGGTAGCAGGGCAGAGTCGAACAAATTGTCCAGCAGGTTTCACTACTGAGATGTTTCGGCACCTCTACAGTTCATAATTTTCCACTGTGTAGAGGCATCGAGACATCATACAAATATATAACAGATCTCTTGGCTTCTCTTCAAAAACGCTCAACATTATCATGGTTGTTATCAGAAGCTGTGTCTTCAGTTGTGTATATACTAAAAAATTACTGTGTACTAATCTAGAAGATCTAGAAGATTTTACATGGAACATACTTGAGATAAGGTGAGGTTTTTTTCAGAACCACTGAGACTTTTTCAGCCAAAAATATAGGAGAAGAAATGGCTAAAGTCAGGGAAGTAACCAAAAGCTGTTTAAGGTCACTATGACTGAACCCCAGAGATCCTGTGTGGTGATGGAAGAACTTAGAAGAAGGCTAGCCATCTCTGCAGTATCACCAGTTGTTGTAGATAAGCCAGACAGAAGCCTGACATCTTGCTGGGACTTTACTAAGTGGCACCTAAAGGACTTTCAGGTCATGAGAAACAAGATCCTTTGAATTGATTAAACCAAAATTGAACTCTGCTCTGTACGCTAAGCAGAGCAACTTAAAGAAGACAGGCACTGTGCAAATCTCATGCCAGGGAAGCACAGTTGTGGTAGCCTTATACTGTGTCAGAGACCAGACTTGAACCCAGTTGGACACCTCTGGAGAGTCCTGAAAATAAAAGCAATGTTCTCATCCAGTTCTGGTTAGTTTGGTCCACTTCAGACAGGAAGAGAGAAGATCTCCAAATCTAGTTTAACCAAACTTGTACAGTAGTATCACACACAGGAGGGCTGTAATTATGGACAAGATGGAGCTTCAGTCCAGTACACTCATTCAGACCTGGGGGTCATTTAGCATAGCAAATTCAACTACTGGTAGAAGGAAACTGATGAACATGGAGGAATCCCATGCAGACAAGGAAAGAATATGTGAAATTCAGTACAGAAATTAATCCTAGCTCAAGACTGAACACGGAGCTATGAGGAATGTTTATTTTATGTATGGAAAACATTCATTTCATCCATGTCTTTAACAAAAAAAATAAGAAAAAAGTAGAGATATGAATACTGTGCTTTATATATGCACTGCAAGTAATAAGTGCTTGCAGAGTGTACCCTGAAGTGTGTGTGTTCTGTGTCTCTGGTATAGGTGGCTAAAGTTGCACTCTAAATCTGGGAGGAAGGAGAAGGAGCGAGGAGAACTGCAGCTTACCATCCAATTTACTCGCAATAACATGACAGCCAGCATGTATGATCTGACTGTCCAGGACAAACCTCGCTCAGCCTTTGGCAAGTTGAAGGACCGTGTCACAGGCAAGAAAAAAGGAGACGTGGAGTCCTCCTCAGCCATCCTCCCTGGTCGCTATGCCGCTCTGTCAAGTTCAACGAGTCAATCGTTCCAGGAGCATGGTGGGGGGGAAAACCCAGTACAAGACGAGTGTACTGACGAAGGCAAGAGCAAGGTGAAGGGCTTCTTTCTGAAGGGGAAGTTGCAAAAGAACTCAGATACACGCTCCTGTTCCTCATTGGCCTCAGAGAGCAGTATGGCATCGTCAGCAGGGGATCCTTTTGTTCCCATAGAGCTATGCAGCACACCTGTCTACAGCAGCAGAGTGGCGGAGCCTTTCCGCACTGACTCAGACGTGGGAGTAAAGGGTAGGAGACCGGGAGGAACAGATTGATAACTTGTTAGTTTTCCTAAAAACGATAACAAAGTGGGGTGAGCAGTTTAGATTGGTTACAGGTTTTTCAGTGCTGTATATTTCGGTGGCAACATGTTTTGTTAGGTGCAGTGGGGCAGCATCAAGTAGTCTAATCCAATCAATCACTAAAACAAGTTAAAGCACTAAAGCAAGATAAATAAGAATAGATTGGGAATTTATATAGGTAGACTTTAATTAGCTAGATTTTGAAATCTTTAACATAAGAGTTATTAATCTTAATATTACTCCATAACTATAACTTTATTCCTCTCATGTTCTCTAAGCTTGGTTAAGTGAGTACTCTGTTTTGCTTCAGCTCACACTCTGTTGATTCTTCCTGTCTTGTGATTTCTTGGTCTGTCCACACAGTGTTCACGGCTCCTAAAGTGATGACCCACAAGCGCGCGCACAGTGACGAGGCCAGTAAGATCACAGTTGCCGCACGTCCCAATACAGCCGTAGAGAGTGTAAAAGGCCAGAACATGCTGCTTTCTAAGTCCACCCTCTGCATCAATGGCAGTCATGTTTACTCTGAACCCATCTACTCCAAAGGACCTGGGAGTCTGCCAATCAAGCGCACGCTACTAGAGAAATGTTCTCCTTTATCACGCTCGCTGCAGAATCTTACTCGCCGCAGTGATGACACCCAGAGGCGCAGCTCCATTGATAAGAGCAAAAAGGAGCTTGAGGGAGATGCTGAGGGTTCCTCAGCTCTGGTGATGGGAGTCGCCAACTCAGAGGGGAAGCCAGTGCATGCCACTGCCCCCCTGGTGATGGCTTCTTCCACTACAGATGTTGCAGATAAGGGGAAGAAGCTGAGGAAGACTTTGTTCTCTAGTGGGAGGAGTGACTCTCTCCCAGCCAAACCAGAGCAGGGTCAGGAGGGACGTCTGCGTGGATGGTTCGGGTCTACTGACACCCAAAACAAGCCAAGGTGAGTGACTGCGCTTTAGAACTTAAATTCCAAAAATATAGACTACCTGACCTTTGTAATGTTTTCTATAAATCTCTGTTCTCTATAAGTATTTATACATGTTTACAATTAATGGTCTTGGAAATGTATCTGCATTTTTCAGGCTCACTGGAAAATACTGGAACTGTTCTGTGTATTATCTTTTAAACATGTTCACCATGTATCAAACATCAAGTGTTGCAAGCCTGCAAACATTTTTGCAGAAGAAAGCATCCATTATGGATAATGCTTTGTACTTTATTATATATTTGGATTGTTTGTGCATGCACATAGCTTAGAAGGTTTATCACTTGCTTGGTTAGTTTTCACCCTTGTTTCAGTTTTATGTATTTTGATTTTATGTTGCTAAGTACTTTTTTTGTGTGCGAAATAGCATGTTTTATGGAGACTGGACACATTTTACTGTTTTGTTATAGCTTACACGTCCATTTCACTTGAATTAATTAGCTATTTTAGGCTGTCAGGTTTTTCCACTTTGTTCTCAGCATTTTTGAATGTAACAGGAATGGACATTTTAATGCTGAATAATTCTGATTTTTTTTTTTAGTACAGATTCATTTGTTCAAAGAAACAGTCTAAATCCTGCCATGCCTCAATATAACAAAAAAATAAGAAGTCAACTCCATGAATGAGTCAAAACTTTAATTCTTTAACTTATGTTTCACTTATGTGAAGAGGTTTTTGTATCTAACAGAGAAAGTATTTTTATAAATCCCTTTAGCAACAGTTATGGCCCTAATACACATTTATTATGACTAAGAGGACTACTTGTGCCTTCCCTCCACAGGCTGGGAATTCCTCCTAAAGTAGAAAGCAGCCCAGAAACATCCACTTCCCTCTCTCCCTGCCACCCCATTCGATCACCATGCTCTCTTCCCCTAGTTTCTTCTACTAGCAACATGTCATCCTTTCCTGTTGGCCCTCACTCTAATCCATTCTCCCATCCCTCACCTCCACCATCCTCCATCTCCCCTACCAACCCTTTCCTCACACGACTGCAAAGGAACCCCTTTTTTGAGGAGCTCATAGCAGAAGAAGCTTTGAAATCTCCTCCTGCGATTTCCGGTTGCCACAACTCTCCATTCAACCATTACCCAGCATTTCCTGGGAGGAGTGGCCTTCCAAGTTCTGTCCGTGATAACACACCAAACAAAATGTTCTCTATAAAGAGAGAGAGGCCACGGAGTGTAGCTAGGCAGAGGTCCCTCCCTGCCTTAATGCCTGGGACACCAGAGACTGCCACTGTGAACTCTAATTATGCAATGCAAGCAAGCCGTCCTTTATCTGAGAGTAGGGGGGAAAGGGATGAATTTGAAGCTTTGGCCACTAGCCGTCTTAAATCGCCAGTTGGGACTCCCACTCGACCACTCTCAGCCACAATCTCTCCTTCACCTCCTAACACTTATCCAGTTGTATACTGCAGTACTGAACCAAAAATGGGGAACATAGTTGATGAAAGAACGTCCAAGGACTATAATCTATCTGTTGTAGCATCACGAAGGGCAGTAAGGACCCCGGTGCCCTTTCAAGAGAGGTGCTCAGACAGCTGGCTAGACCGGGCACAGGAGCTTGCAGTCCAAAAAGAAGCTTGTGTGCTTTTCCAAACAGATTTGGCTTCAATACGACATCGAGAGAGGCACAGAGAGGCAAACAACAAAGTTTCCCATTTAGATTTGCACTGTGCTACTCTGGGGCACAATGTGAACATTTATCCGACTTTACCTACTGTGCAAATGCCCAGAGATGAAAATCTGAACAATTTAGAAAATGGACAAAATAAAATTTTGACTGAGAGAGGCCTAAATATTACACTAAAGAATTCACAATTTGGCTATGAACACATACAGCAAAACTCCCAGAATTCTGCAAGTGATCACACTGTGCCCAGTACACCATTTTGCCTCTCAGACTGTGATACAACTGTGAGTGAATCACTGTGCAGTGACTTTCAGGTCCCGATAAATCCTGAATCCTCCTCCGAACCCAAGCCCTTTTCTGATCTACAGATTAAAACCATAATCACTCCTGGAGACAACACTGCTCCAGATTCCAATAATAATAATACAAATGACTCTTCTCAGTTTGCTTTTATTGACTGTGACAGCTCACCTTCAGATGTGAACCAGACTACTTTTGAAAGGATAAATAAAGGCAGTAACAAGGCATTAACTCAGTGCCCAGATGCTGCAGATTTTGATTCGGCTGGGATTTTGTCAGTATGTGGGTTTTCCTCAGTGCCCTCTCAAGATTTATTAAACAGAATGGCTGAGCTAGAACCCTTTTCCTCAAAGGAAACTCCAGATACTGTTGTTGCAAGTGGATTGTCCGACAAGAGCCATTATGAGAAACCCTGTGACATCTTAGACCAACACAGCATCCAGCCGCATTCAAAAGTTACAGTAAGGTTTGAATCTGAGGATTCCAATGACAAAGAGAGCTCTGTAGGTTCACAAACAATCCCCCGGCGAGACAGGAATGACGGAAGTGTGACGGCACAGCTTAAACCTGAGGCACCAGAGGACAATGGAGGCTTCAATAAACCACATGAAGTTGGATGCTGTTTGATTTATGACAAGATTAAGACTAAAACCGATGAACTCACGCCAGAAGCGAATAGCTTGAAAGTTCCTGTTTCAGAGAGCCACAAGATCCATGAACCACCTTCGATGCTCACAGACGGCATCAGTTTTGAGGACTTGCATGCTCGAGTAGCACCGAGAAGCCCCTGTAAAACTGAAGTTAGATCAGCACGCATTAGAACACATTCCACTACAAGCTCCCCCAAGACTGATCCGAGCGCAGATTTACCAACGACAAGCTCTAACATCAGTTCAACCAAACCTTCACTTTCTGTGTTCAAGAGTCCATCTCCTTCTTCCTCCCATCCTAACGTCACTTCTGACCCCAGCCTGTCCTCGCTTATGCATTACCCAACCACAAATCCCGGCTTGGGGAGCACTCTGGCCGAGGCCTCCTACACCACCTCCACACTCCAGCTACAAGCTACTTCAGAGCACACACTTACCCCAGAGGAGGCAGAGCCAGCTAGCAGTCGCCCTCCCGCTGAGGAGAGCAGGTGAGACCTCAGAGGGTGTATTCGCTTCTCTCCTCCTCCCTCACCTGACACACACACTATATTCAGACACCCAGGTGCAGGAGGACAGGATTACATACATTTTTGTACATGTGTATAAACAGCCAGGAATTAGCTTTTGATTCTTCAACATCTCTGCCTAATTTGGTCTGTTCTCTTTTGGTCTTTTTTTGTCCATCTCCTGCTACAATGCTATGTTCAACTTTGCTCATGTGATATTTTTTTACTTTGCTGGTCTTCTCTTTTGGTTTGCTTTGTTTCTCGCTTTTTGTTTTTGCTTCTTATGTTTCGTGCATCTGGTTCACTGCAGCATAAAGGATTTAGAAACGACTTAAGCATGAGTTAAATGTGAGAATATGAGTCTAGCATGAAATGTTCACTGAAATACTGAAATATTGTGCGTGCTTTTCACCGTTAGTGTGTTTAAATGGTGAAAGTTCCATGAAATTAGGGATGTTTACATGATTACAACCGAACATGACTACATCCATTTAAATACATACATTCTACAGTATTCTCTTAGACTACAAATAGGCAGATACCCGATATTGTGATGTATGGATATCTACACAGTAACTCGCTGCTTTCTACAACCTTCTGTTTCTGAGTTATGTGGAACGTCTCAGTCATGAGTGCAGTATGCTGTAAGACAATTTAATTCCTGTGTTTAGGCTAACGTAGTGTAAATCACAATCGTTTTCACAACACAGTATACGGCAGTAAAACGTAATAGTGTTTCTGAAAAGAGTAAACACCAATTCAAGTCCATGTTCAATTGATGCATCCATTAGTTTCATGTATATTCTGTAGATGCCCTGTTTATCTTGAAGATTCGTTTTTGTGAAAGAATAAACACAAGGAAATTGTGCAGACGTAGTATTACGAGATATCCTCGAAGCTTTCCTAACTCTCTCTATATTCCTTTTTCTTCTTCTCTCTCAGCATGTTACGACTGAAATCTAACATAAAACCACTTACTGTTACTGTTGATAATTTGCATCGCTATACAAAACTATACAGTTTTAATGTTATGAATGTTAGAATGCTATGGTGTTTGATTTCTTTTTATTATTGCTGTTTGTCCAGCCCCCATCCAGTGAAGCCTCTGACCAGCTTAGCAGTGCCAGGAGAGAAAAAATCAGTGCTGGAGAAACTGCGCTCCTCAATCCACCCTGGACGCTCCACACAGCAGAACGTGGCTGAGCCGGAGAAACCACCGGTAGTGCAGGCATTTACAAAACCTCATTCCCCAGGGTTTAGCTCCTAACATTAGTAACATAAAAATTCAAGATATAAGAGTTCAAGCTATTTGTACAGGAAACTGTATTTGTCTTTCTATGGCAAGCTTTTATGCTTCATGCTAATCTTGTATATTTTTTAATCTTTTAATCCACAGATAAATGTTAAAGCTACTCTAAATATGAGAAACCCCAAAAGGGTCATGTTTATTTCAGAGACTATGAAGTCTAAAAGAAAAAAAGTATAAAAGTGGAAGTCACAGAGACTGACAGATAATTAAGCCAATTTCCCACTCATCAGCTAGGTTTTCAATATTAAATGACAACAACCTTCAAATCAAATTCAAATTTTATTTATCAGATACATAAACATACACGGTATGACATGCAGGGAAATGCTTTTTATGACTGATCCTTAAAAGAAAGAGATATATAAAACAAAATAAAATATATTTTTTTTAACTGTTCTTGCATTATAGGTCTCAGTGCAGTGTATCATACTGCCCTCTTCCTCATACATGAGCTCACAGACACCCTCAAGTGATTAGTGTCAGTCTGATTGACAGGGGAGTGAGAGTATGGCATCCCTTCTAGTGTGTGTGTGTGTGTGTGTGTGTGTGTTAAAACAGGTAGGTGACACTCTGTCTTATTTGTATTCACACTCATACTCACTAAGGAGGATCCCCAGGTATGAGAGATGTTTTTTTTTGTCTTCCTGCTTTCTGAAAACAGACAAATTCAAGGTTTGTTATTTCAGATATTATTTTCTATTTCTGCTGCCCAAAGTACAATGTGACCTGTGAACAGTACATCCATTACCAAAGTAGCAAACAGGGAACACAGGGGTTCAAATCTAAAGATAAATAAGTATATTTTGGTTAGTTATTTTAGGCACAAGCCAGACATGCTGCAATAAGTCCTTGTTTTGTCTGACTCTTGACTGTCCTCTTTGTGAATGTTTGTGTATTTCTTTGTCTGTAGCAGGTGTGGATGTCAGAGGCCCACACTCACTATCAGACACTGAGTAACATGGAGCTGATTGCTCTACTGCTACAACAGGAGATGGATGCGGAGAGACAGAGGGCAGAGTCAGAACTCCAGGCTACACTGTTAGAGAAGCGTGAGGCTGAGGTGAAGAAGCTAAAACTCCAGGTGCGAGATCTGGAGGACTACATTGATAAGCTGCTGGTGCGCATCATGGAGCAAACACCCACCTTGCTGCAAATACGTGCTCGGCCCAAATGATGTGAGCTTCACCTACTGAACTACAGCTGACATTTTGCTCACATTTGCAATCCTCAACACAGTCACAGATCTCTTCTGTCCACCAAGATACAGTCAAGCTTTGCAAACAGCATTTTGGACATTACAGGGCTAGAGTCATTGGTACATTATTCAACCAGTGGGCTTTTGTCATTTACTAGAATGTTGCCATTGTAGCTTTTGCTGCATACAGGATCTCCTTAATTTAAAAACATTGAGAAGTGTAATGAAAATATACCTCCAAAACTGGAATAGTATCAATTTGCATCTAGGACATGTATCCATGACATCTAAGATTCTTTCAACAAAACAAAAATCCTGTCAAGAAAACATACTCCAAATTGCAAATCAAACACTGCCTATAAAGACGTACTCTTTATTGCTCTTTAAGCACTCCAGGACCTTGTATTTGTTTCTAACTGTTTCTACTGTTTTAAATAAAACAGTAAGGCAGACGTACTCTATATGGTCAAAAGTTTCTGGACACCTAACTATTAAATGCATGCGTTCTTTTGCGACATCCAGTTCCAGATTTAGATTTCCTTTTGCTGTTATAAAATCTCATTTTTCTCTGAAGGATTTTGATTTTGATGAATGGATTTGCCCACTCAGACACAAGAGTGTCAGTGAGGTACTGACGTGAAGAGAAATTATAAAGCTACGGAATACAAAGACAATCCACAACAGCTGCGTGCTTCCAACAGTTTGTGGAAGGCCCACATATAGGACCGATGGTCAGGTGTCCACAAATACTTAGCCATATAGTGCATATAAATGTGATTTATCTTTGTGATCCTTAAACTTTTCTTCATTTCAGATCCTTACCAGTGTTTCCCAACAACAATTTGTCCAGTATCCAGTGTGTTTGCATGCTTTGACTGACATGAAAAGCAGAAATGCTTTTTGCTAATTCTGCTATCTTCCTCTTGAATGGATTTCTAACAATCCAGGAAAAAAAAAACTTTTGTCACGTTTTCTTCTACGGACACTTTAGTGACTCGTTGTGTTTCCGATTGTTCAAACGAATTAGACATTCTCAGGTTGGTCATTCAATAACAAAAGGTTCAGTCTACAAATGTGAATTCTGTTCTGACCATCTAAAAGATTTTGGATGCAAAATTTCCATTCTATATCTGTAAATATTGCTAAATAATACACTGTATTATCAGTGACTTGCTTAAGTCAGTCAGCTTCTTCCATAATATCTTGACCAAATGAAAGCATGTTTATCACAATTGAGCACTTAAAACAAAAAAGCACCTACATGTAAGCTATGCAATAATGTAGGCTAGGCATCACACAGTAGCTGCTCATCTTCGTTGTTATATATCCCCATAGCTGCTTGCTGTAAAAGTAGCTAGATTTGCAAACATGCAAAGTAAAATAACCATTAAATAACCACAGGAGTCTACATTCAGATTAAAGAATGTAATGATGACTGCTTTACTTCAAAAGACTTCTTAATGATCTCAGACATTCATCGTATATTATTTTGACACAGACATATTCATAGTTTTCACCACAGTATTAAAACTGCATCACTATGTTTGTTAGATTGTCTTAATGTTTATTTACATTTCCCCAAAGCTTTTATTAAGACATTATTTTTGCAGATGCAGTGTGTTTAACTGTATTGATTTCTGAAACCTTACTGTTGTGGAAAGGTTTGTTGAGGAAATTATTTTATACTAAGTAAAAGTTTTCAGTTGCTTTTCTGTGTTTGAGAGAATGTTGAAGAGGTTAATCTTCACAATTGCGGTAATGTTATGAGAGTTGCTGTGAGAGTTCATTTGACACGTCTACAAATTATTTTGTGACATTGCTTTTCCAGAACGTTCCCATTTGTGTTTTACCGAGTTTTATTTATTCCAGGTCATTTAAAAAAAATAAAGTTGTTAAAAAATAATCATGTGAGATTGCACTTTTTGATGAACGAAAATAGACCACAAATTGCAAAACAAACTGCCTATAGAGAAGTACAATTTATTGCTTTTGTACACGAGCATTCAAGGATTTATTTATTTCTAACTGGTTGGAAAGGAAAGAGAGTTCATGTGGGATTGCACTTTTTGATGAATGCATATGAACTGATAAGTATTGCCATATTTGTCATGGCAATTGCCAATTTGCCATATAGTTTGATTAATTTCCATTTGTTGGGGTTGTAGTCTGTCTGCTGCCTTAGGAGCTGAAACATCACTGTCCATGAATCAGCACTAGAGAGCACCAAAGTTCACTTCCATTTCTTTATGAAAATATAAAACACAGTGCACTTGAGCCACCTTGTGGTAAATACTTCTCCCCTGTAATTTATAGTATAAAGATAATTACAAACTCATCTAAATTTTACTTGTTTCATCAAGCAGGGGCGCCGCTAGCAATTTTGGGCCCTATGAAAGAACATGAGATTGGGGCCCCTACCACACTCAATCTACATCAATAAATCAGATTTCTGAGGGCCCCCAAAGTGCATGGGCCCTTAGAATCGTCCTAACTTTCCCCCACCTAACAGCGCCTCTGTCATCAAGTATAAACTTATATAAGGACATTTTAGTTACAAATATAGAAACTTTATGTGGTTCTTTTCCAAAGTATACTGTGTGCCGTAGCTTGAAGAATTCCCTTCACTAATACTAGCATGCCGGAGTTCCATGAAGATATTTGACATCGTTAATATGAAAGTACTCAAAGTACTCAGGTGGCCTGTACAGAACCCTGACCTCAACCCCACTGAACAAGTCTTGAATGAATTGGAATGGTCACTGCTCAGTGCTAAACAAATACAATTCCTGTGACTGAATGGACAACTACAGACATGTTCTAAAATCTAGTGGAAAGCCTTCCCAGAATTGTGGAGGTTATTATAATATTTCCACCAAATACACACATATACACACAAAACTCTGGACTGCACTGATACACAATACACACTCCATCAACATACATTCATGTTTACAATCTACAGATAAACAAACTTTTTACATGCCGTTTTTGCACATTGTATTTTGCACAAAGTTTTATGCTGTCTTTGCACACTGATTCCTGTGTATTTATAATATTTTGTAAAAACTTATTACCTCATCACCTCCAAACTGATGCTATTACACTTGGTTTAAATTTTGAGTCTGCGCTGTTTGTGTTTTTGTCTACTGTGTCGTGTCTTGTGTTTTTGTATTGTCTGTCTGTACTGTCTGGTTGTTTTATGTCTGCACTGCTTGCACTAGGTTGCACAGATGCACTTTATGTAGCTAGGATTAAACCTA
>JAOTRN010000036.1:11472585-11490213 GCA_028566695.1 Bagroides melapterus
AAGACAACATGAAGTGTGTGGAGGTCAGCGGGAACGCAGCCACTCCCTCCGCGCGCGGTCAGAGAAATCCTGGCCCCTTTGGTTGCGCTCGGAAGTTACCAACAGGGAACTACAGCTCCCACATAGCTTTGCGGTTGATTGCTTCATTACTTTCTTGACTCTTCTTTAAAATCCGTCTCCGGAGCCTTGCCTTTACTTACCGCTTGCTCTCAACTGCAGGAATGACCGAAGCTGCAGTTTATCCTGCGTTTCAGCTCGGACAGCCGCGGTATGATCAGGTAGGACTACAGCGTCTGTGAAGTGTTTTCCGTTATCTTAACAGCAAACTGCAGCTTTGTGTGTCAGCCTCGATGGGCGGTAATGAACAACAACATCTTTGTCTGTATCTATCCATCATGATGATGAACATCATCACCATCTTCATCGTGGCACCAGGATTTCATTAAAAGTTGACGCTTTTCTCTCCTATAGATTACAATTTGGCGATTTCGCCACAGGAAATGTTGTTAGTCTTATGTTAGATCAGCAGTGTTTGGCTTACATTCCCAGACAAAACATACTTTGTGTTTACTTATTTATGCGACTATTTGGCAGTTGCGGGGTTTTTTTTTCTTTCTTTCTTTCTTTCTTTCTTTCTTTTTTATTTGTTTGTTTCTTTCTTTCAGCAAAACACAAAAGAACTCGCACCAGTTGCAAGTGCGGTCTGTGATCACTTCCCACAAGTTCAGGTTAATGTTCACTCTGCGTTATCTGCTCCGGTTTTTTTTTTACCCGTGCATGATCTCCATACAAAAGGGAAATTGCTCGTCCTTTTCCTCCTGATATTGTTTTATGAAATCTGGGTCACATCAGTGAGAAGAATGCAAAGTAACGGCTTGGCAACAGCGTTCCGTCTCTTACAAGCGCCCTTCGTCATTAGAGCTTCGCTACGGTCAAATGAATGGGTGTATATTTAAAACCCGGGATTCTCCATGGCAACGCCATGGTCATCTCTCATTAACACGGACACTCATATAGCGCCTGACCGTCCGACATGTGCGTCTAGAGCTTCATTTCTCAATATCGCTGTATTCGTATATGAAGTCTACATGACACCCGATGGTTTTGGATTAGCTGATGTTTTCCAAAGGCTTCTTTCTGAGATGCACTGGGAGCAGTGTAGCATATCCAGTGCAGACTTTGGAGTCTTTGAAAGCAGGGCAAAGGGTGAAATGTGCAATAAACCTGTTTCCCTAGCGGTCCATTTTTATTTGTGCTACTCTGTTCTTGGATTGCCATGGGAGTAGGGTGCAATGTTTCTGGTGATTAGAAAAATCGCTATAGATGGTGGTATAGCTTTTATCTTAGAGTTAAAAACCTTGTAACTGTTATTGAGATCAGCGCTATTGGCTGATTGATCAATAAAGGGTAAACGTGCACTCGTAAAGAGCACCAATAAAATATATTAAAAAGTGCAATGGTTTGTTAAATTGTATGTAAACATAAAGTACTGTGTCTTTCAGAGGTATCATTGAAATTTGTATGGAATTAGATTTTATTTTACTGTGCCACTAAATTTAAATGCGACCGATGTTAACAGGAGCTAACTAACTGCCATTATAACACCGATGTTGAATTCATGAATCAGACTGGTCAGGATGTGCGGATTCATCATTTATTACATCAGCTTCAGACTGTAATTCAAATCATAGGTTTCTATTAAAATGCAGCCAATTAACTCTCGTGCTCTCTGCATTATGATAGTTAAGCTAATAAAATGGAATAAATGAAGTGTTCTTATTTAACCAAATCTATATAAAATTGTTTATACGGTGTAGTTGTCTGTAAGGAGATGATCTGTCAGTGTTTTTAAAGGTATCTTCTCTGTAACATGACAAGCTGTCTTGTTAATTTGATTCTTTTTTGAGATCATCCCCATCACAATATATTCCTTGCAAACAAACAGCTAATATTTCCAGTCCTGTCTTCAGACCTCTTCAGATGCTCATCCCAAACACAGGGATGTGAACCGTGCAGTGTAATGATATTTATAAAGGGTTCATTGCCTTTCAGTTATTGAAAACCAAACCATAATCAAACACCGCCTTCTTTAAAATAAATGAGTGTAGTGAAGTAGCCAGTATATAAGGTTATTAAGGCATTCAGGGTAAATGTAATGAGATTCAGTTGAGTGCATTACATTTCAAGGTGGATGCCATTTTATTCCTTACCAGCATCCAGGATGCACATTATGCAATGAGAGAGCAGTGTAATGGTTTTGCTGTGTGGTAGCAGCGCTATGTGTTTATTGCATTTTATATTGTTTGTAAAAAGTGATTTGTTTTAAATATGGCACAAATTCCTTCCCATACATGCCCCTGGTTTCCTTTGCTACTGTTTATAGATAGATTGAGGGCAGCTG
The DNA here is from genome assembly GCA_028566695.1 of Bagroides melapterus. Classification (NCBI taxonomy): domain Eukaryota; kingdom Metazoa; phylum Chordata; class Actinopteri; order Siluriformes; family Bagridae; genus Bagroides; species Bagroides melapterus. The sequence goes on from JAOTRN010000036.1 coordinate 11,474,987, forward strand.
AAGGATACAGTAGGGTTTTTTTTTTCTGTTCTTGCACGGCTCGAGCTAGCTGCATCTCTGTGATATGTGAGGGGTATTCTCCAGAGAGCAGAAGCACATGCATTATTAACAAGTGTCTTCTCCCACAGACTTCCGCACACATACTGAAGGAAAAAACATTGCCTACGAACAGCATTACTGGGGAAAGCGGTGACACTGGCATATTTTTGGTCTTTCAAGTCTTGCAAACAAAAAGAAAAGAAAATCTTGCAGCATAAATACGCTGAGAGCTGTATTGTCGTTTATTTTCTTCATTTTTTTTGTGTAATGAGAAGGAAATAGCTTAGCTTCAGCAAACTGAAACTGGTGTCTCACTGTGTGCTTGCCAAATAAACCCTTGGCATGTCCTGCCACAGGGCCCCTAAAACAGTAGGCAAAGAAAAAGGCGATAGCAGCAGCAGTCACCAAGCTAGACTAACACTCAAGACTCAAACACCGTCACTGAGCTGACTAAACGTTTTCTACATGTTTTTACTCAGATCATTGATTCAGTATGAAGGTCAGACAAACATTAGCTTGGGTCTTCATCAGTATGTCGCTATTTCAATCACATTTCTCTTCTAGAGGCTGCAAGTTACCACATAACATATTTTACAGCATCAGCTACTTTGTTTTTTTTAATACAAATAAGATAGAGTTTACTGGAAATAAGGCAGGTGGAGTAGATCATTTGTTCTTTCAATATTATTTTTATTTTCTTCGGTTAAAGCTTACAATTATGTGTTAAATAATGCAATCCTTAGTTATTATGCTAGTATTATTTTAATTTTTTTCCAGAAGAGTTTTATGCTGTTTACTGCATTGTCATGTACATCATATGTCTATTGCCTTTAAAAAGGAAGTGATCTGAAATAAACACACATCTATAAAGCTGTCTTATTCTGTTTCTGCCTTAAAATATAATACAGAGAAAATACTGTACGACATAGAATAACCAATTTTGGCAGAAAGGTCTGCACTCTTCTCACTCGATCTGGAAGATGCGTCAGTTCACAGCCCGATGTTTGAGTTATAGTCAAAATAATTTTCCCCCCAAATCTTTGAGTAATTAGAGTTTGGACCATTTTTACTCTACCCGCATAGATTATGAGCTAATTAGCTCAATATTTTTCTTTCTTGTTCATCAAAATTGGCATCAAAATACTCCTCTGTTGGAACCTCATTAATGATCAAATTAATTCAAAGCAGATTCAAGATTCAAAGCAATATAGCTATGATAAATCAAGGAGCCCCTTGTGGAAATGAGCCTAACATTAAACATTTGTCTAATCAAATGTTTGTATTTGCATTTTTGCATTAGCCATTAAATAAAATTACTTGATTGTGACAGGAGAAGAAAAACCCTTTCACAACATTGGACAGATGAATGAACACCCTCCAGGCAACAGTCAGGATTTTCACCAGATCCAGGGGTTTTACCACAGTGTGTAAACAAATATTAAGACTAAAAAACAAGATTAGATTGGGCTTTGCCAAATAAATTTTCAAAGTCTGTACATTTCTGGAACAACATAATATTAACAGCTGTACTAAAATGATGGGAAGAGAATAATATGGAGCTGCTATTATTATAAAATATACAACAAAACTGATTCAAATTCAGTCAAATGCTTTAAAACCCATTGGAGATTTTTAAAGTAAAGAGGTGAAATATTCTGTAATGACCAAGTCAAACATCTGACCTGAATCCAGTGGAGCAATATTTCACTTGCTGAAGTCAAAATGCTCCATGAACAAGCAGACCTGAAGACAGCTGTGGGAAAGGTAGAGTATCTTCAGGGAATAAACATAGTGTTTGGTGTTGTCTCTAGCTTCCAGACGTCAGTCATTGACTACAAGGAACTGCTTCCAAATATTAAAAACAACAATTCATTGTAGGATTGTAGGTTTGACCACATTGAATATTGCTAAAAATTTAATTTCTGTCCCTTAAAATAGACAGGTAATATAACAAGTCCTTTGCCTCGAGTTTGCAAAAACTTTGCTTTTGAAAAAAAAAAAAAAACGCTATAGTGAATTAAATTTAAGACATGATGATTTCATTAAGACAAAGATGAAGCATTACATTACTTATTGGTTTAAATGATGTCCAAATATCACCACTTTTCAATTACCCATGAGTCACCTCATCCCACCCTCTATCCATCCTGTTTATTATTTCCCCCTTTTATTGCACCAGCCAGTAGGTGTGGGGCCAACTCCCTCCACAATAACCAGTAGGGTGTGCTTCAAGAGACTGGCTCCCCACTGGCAGAGACTCCATTATAGCTTTAACACAGAACAGTAGTGCTAGATCACCAGAGTGTGGGAGAACACAGTGAACCCTGGATTTGAGAAACAGGAGGGTGCTGTAGCATGTTTATGGAGGTGTTCACAAAACTGCACACTACATTTCTATAGCTTTACTTGCTTTTTATATATTCCTTCTTTTATATATACTCTGCATGCTTATTTCTTACCAGTTAGTACTCAGCAATTATTCTTTATGATGTTTTGTCTTTATTGCTGTTTCATTCTAGGTGCTGTCTTTATAGCAGGCAGTTTTCATTGCTGTTCTTGTGGTTGTTGCTGTTATGTTGTACTAGAAGAATCAAATAAATCTGCTTTTACAAGCAGGTCAGAATCACAGTGCAGTGTTAAATGCATGATCCATGTGCTTAGTCCTCAGGCAGGGTTTGCATCAAATCAGCAGCTCTTGATTTGGTTGTTGTTTTCCTGCAGAGCTCCTTCCTCGGCAGGTTCAGACACTTTGTAGACATCATCGACCCCAGAACTCTTTTTGTATCAGAGGTAAAAAGCCCATACATATTGAAAATACATTTAAAACAGCTTGGCAGAAGTCTGTTTGAATCTGAAGCCATTAAAATTTTATAAACTCCTCATGACACCATTTCCAAAGCCAAATTAAGAATGAAACATGAATTATTTCTAAATTCATCCTTCCAGGCTCATTTAAAGCAATGTGTTGCACTCCTGGATGATTTTAAACATGGGACTCTTCCTCCTGGAACAACGGCTCAACAAGTAAGGAAGCCAGAACCCACTATTAAACTCTTCTGACTTTATTGTAACTACATTATTGTAACTACATAAGGCATTGGTATGTTAAGTAATAGTTCCTGATTAGATATTATTAATAATAATAATAATAATAATAATAATAATAATAATAATAATGTTTTCTGGGAATTTTCCTGTAACTACCAGATTTTAATATTGATATTTACATTTTTTTATTTTATTGTTGTTATATCATATTTGTTTTACAGAATTAAATAATTCATAAGGCTTTTCACTGTACTATATAATATATAATATATTATATAATATATAATAATATAATGGTTTAATCTTTACCCTTTACTTGACTTTTACTCTGTTTGAAATGTTTTTTCTGATTCAGCTCTGGGAGGCTCAGAAGGTGAAACAGGTAAATCAGTATATCCAACATGTTCACTGTTCATGTTCATTTAGTCAGTGAGTGAGATCTCTTGTGATTTTCCAGAAACAACACCTTTTTGTTCCTGGAACAATATTCCTTTTAATCATTCACTGTCATCTGATGTCTGCTGCTCTCAGTTCATTTAAAAATTAATAAACCATTTTGACTAATATTCGATGAATGTATATTAGTATCAGACACGATTCTCTAAATTGAGCCAAATGTTTTGAAATGTGTTGAACTGACTGACATTGATAATTAAGCTGCCCTTTAACCACAGCCAAACAGTATTTGTAGTTTGCAGAGATAGCTAGATAACTGGGTTAAGATTGAAACAACATAAAATAATACAACGTCCACAAAAACCTAGTTAATATATTAAGTCTTAATTTGCATAATGTTATGGATTGTAATTCACATCTGCACAATAGCTTTCCAGTTCTGGAACAGGCAACAATGGGTTAAATGTGACATTGATCCAGAAATATGTTCATCTTCATCTGCTGTACATGTAACTGGATGAGATTTATTTATTCCATTGCAGGCTATTGTTCATCCTGATACTGGTCAGAAGATCTTTATGCCTTTTCGCATGTCAGGTATGACCATCATCATCATTATTATTATTATTATTATTATTATTATTATACCACAGATTAGGGCACATCAGAACAAGGACTGAAATTGATATTCATTTTAAGACATAATCAGAACTATATGCATGTAATAAAAGTAAAAATATCACATCATAATGAACACTGCATGATTCAACAGCATGTTCCCTTGTCATTTAATTGTTACATTGACCCAAAACTTTAATCTCTGTTTTCCTAACCATAAAGAAATGAGGTTACAATGAGGGCAGTCATGATCTGTTCCAGTCAGTTCACTCCCTGGCTAGATGTAGCATAGTTGATAGCAAGTTGCAAGAACACTGTTGCTAGGCAACTGGGGGATGTGGGCCCTCAGCATGAAATAGCTAATGGCTAAGGCTAAGGTATAAAATTTACTGTAAATTGAAAATATTGATTAAATGTCAGTATTTTCCGCTGATGTGAAAAATTAAAATTTATTTAAACTTAACAACATTACATTCTGTTTACTTGTTGTTTAACAGACCTGTAACAAAGAGTTGACATTAAATAACCCTTCTTAAAACAAATTTCACATTGAATGTCTCAGTTGAGATATAAATCTTTTTTAATCATGTTAATCAAAAGATTCTAAAGAGGTAAAAATAATCTGATTTCAGATTTCACTCCCATACATATCACATAATAAGAAATTCACATATATTCATAAATTTTAGATAAATATACACAGCACAGCACACATTTAAATGGAGCTTAATGACCACTAGGCATACGTGCTAAGCTAAAAGCGTCTAGTTTGAATTTCAAGTAGGCTGCCGATAGACGCTGCTGAAATTCGGCTGATAGCATAAATATCCATGTTTTTCCTATTAGACATTGCACCCTAAAGCAAAGGAGCTAATGTAGCTCTTAAATCCCCTTTAAATCTTCATCAAAATGTTCACAGCTTTTACAGTCAGGATAAGAGGTCTATATATTCTAGCTGTATAAATGTCTTCATCAGAGCTTTAATCTAAAGTAGCTCCAGGGATATGGTTCATGTGTACACGGGTTGGAAAGGTAGAAAGACAGCTCTATAGCAGTAAAAATAAATTGCTTTAATGATGTTTTTATTGCATTGGTTCAGATAAATGTACAGTCCAAGGAGACTAAAAAAGCTCAGGACTAAACAATTTTTCATTTGTGTCTCTATTAGTTTTGTTTCTTTTCTACAAAATGTTCTTTTCTTTCTTAGGTTATGTTCCATTTGGAACACCCATAGTAAGTGTGTACAATTTTGCTGAAAGTTAATTTAATTATTCTTGTGTTTATACATTTTCATGGAAGTTGTATAATGAAGGTATTTTATTGGACACACTAAAATGTAAATGAATTCGTAGGATTATTAATGTCTCTATGCATCTTGCAGGTAGTTGGACTTCTCCTCCCAAACCAGACTTTGGCATCCACTGTGTTCTGGCAGGTAAATTATAAAGCTTTCTTTATTATTATCAACTCAGACTGAAACTGAGTCTGAGACTGTGTTAGCAAAGATCTGCCCCATTTTGTATATAATAACTAAAATAAATATTATACTAATAACAACTTTCTAACTATTGTCTTGTCTTCCCTATACAGTGGTTAAACCAGAGCCATAACGCTTGTGTAAACTACGCCAACCGCAATGCTACAAAGGTACGATGGCTTAACTAACTTAAATAAGGTCAGGTTCTCAATAATATTTAATGTTCATGCAGATGGACTTGCAGTGAAGCGATGCTTTGTGCCACTTCCGTGTGAATGGGCTTTAGTTGCAGCTTTAGGCAGGACATCTGTTCTGCATCTGCTCCCAGACCCCAGACTGTCAGCACGCCAGGCTGTGTATATTTGTGTGTATGTGTGTGCATGATCGTCTCCAGATACTTAGGAATGTTAACCTGATACTGAAACATTACTCTTCCCAGCCCACACCAACATCCAGATTTATTCAGGGCTACCTGGGAGCTGTGACCAGTGCAGTCTCAATCGCAGTCAGTGAATCTTTATAGTTTTTTATATATTAAAGGCATATTGGCTGAACCATATCTCATGTTTTTTTAACGCACTTGTATTAAAAATGTATTTTAATGTATACTCTTATACTAAACTTGTTTATTGGCTGTTATTCGGTGAAGAATGTTGTTCAGTCGTTATCTAGTAGTTCAGACTAATGAACACTGCTGGGTTTTGTTTCAGGTTGGTTTAAATGTGCTTATAGAGAAATCCAGGAAATTTAACCCGGCCACCAGACTCATCATACAGAGATTTATTCCTTTTCCTGCTGTAGGTGCGTACTGTGCTTTCCTGATAGCAAATAATTAACGACCCGTTGCTAGCAAACACTTAACACTTCATCTGTTTGACATTGAATTTAATCAAATCTGGCTGCTGTAACTTCATGAAACTGTCTATTATTAGTCAAAATATAGAGGAATATTTGTGAAACTTCACTTCCCTTTCATGCTAAAACGCAAATCATTGCATTTGTTCTCTATAGAAGACACCAGACTGCTTTTAGATCAACATCCTCAAACAGCACAACAGGTTACAGCATGTTACAGTATGAACGTCGGTTCTTCTTGTTTGTCACCTTTTTTTTTTCACAGCTAGTGCAAATGTGTGCAATGTGGCTCTCATGAGGCACAACGAACTCTCCGAGGGAATTGATGTACTAGACTCCAATGGGAATGTGGTGGGATCTTCACGGATAGCAGCCAAACATGTGAGTGATTCAATGACAAATTCCTGTGTTCCGAAAATTTCACCGAAAAAAACGGAACAATTAAGAAGGAACTGATTCATTTCTTTTCCACAGGCACTGATGGAGACAGCGTTTACACGAGTGGTCCTGCCGCTACCTATATTTGTTCTCCCACCTATCATCATGGCCTTTGTGGAGAAGTATTCACTTTTTTTTAATACCACATCTCTGTAGAATGCTTTTTTTTTTATTTTGCAGAGCAGCAGCTTGTTTGGATATTTTCTTATTGAAAAAATCACACATTGTTCTCATACAATCCACATAAAAGAAATGTATTGGGCTGTCCACAAAATTAAAAATTGTAAAAAATGTAAAATTGTGGCTTTAGTGAAGCTTTCTGTAAGGAGACATTAATTTAGCATTTCTGGAGTCTCTGTCAGAGGAAAAGATATAACTTTACATTACATTTTCAAACACAGGAAAGTCTCTGGGAAAATATACTCTGTATTTTTTTATTTTTTTGTATTATAAACTTCAGGAGAAAAAAAACAAAGCCAGAGGCTGGTGAGGATATTGTTTATAATTTAAGTGATAACTTGTTTTGCAGACTTTCTAGAACTGTAAGCATAAAAAAGCACACGCTAATGTGTTTTATTCCTTATTGCTGTATTTTTCAGGAGGGATCTGAACACAACAAAAACAGCAGGATTAATAACTACATTCATATTTACACCATATACAGCGGATTAGAATCAGTAACATTAGTTTGTTTGTTTTGATTTTGAATAAACATGAAATTTTGAGTATGTTAGTCCAGCCTTTATGTTTTACCCAGTAATAATTGCCTCCTGTTTCTCTTCCCCACAGACTGCCACTGATGCAGGCTCATCGTCGGCTCATGCTGCCTGTCCACAGCTTAGTGTGCCTGGCCGTGTTCGGTCTCTCTCTGCCTCTCGCCATCAGCCTCTTCCCACAGATGTCTCAAGTAAGATCAGATCCATCAGCTCTTTGTAACTCTGTGTGCATTTTGAATTCTTTTAAAGTCTGTCTAGTAAAGGAGTATTTTTCACATTGATATTAAGCTCTGTTTATACGTGTGCACGTATTTTTGTGCAAGTTTTCACAAAAGAGCAGTAGGTCTTTTTGCCAGAGCGACATTTCCTGCTAATCATTTTTTCACACTTCACAGATTGAGGCTTCTCACCTTGAGCCGGAAATTGCCATGGCAACCGATTGCAAGGTGCTGACCTATAACAAGGGACTGTGAAGAAAGCCAACAGAGAAAGACGCCAAAAGAGAACGAGGAAAGGAAGCAGAAGACAAATTATTCTGTTTAAGTAGCTGCCCCATGGTCATGTTACACAGCAGGTGCAGTGGAGTCTGGAAAGATTTATACTGTAGCATAAGAGCAATAAAAAAATCAATTGAACTAGATTACCTTAACCTTCAAGCCTTTAAGCTGTATTAAACTGAATAATATATGCCAGTATATAGTTTACAAAGTGCAAAGACTTTGCTGCAATTTTACTTCACAAACTAAACAATATTCTGCTGTAATTTAGCCAGTAAGCATTTTTATTAATTTAAAGTTATTTAAATTAATGGAAGGTTAATTATGACAGCTTTTAATCTATTTTTTAATCTGCATCACGTTCTGGGAGAAAAATTATGGAAAGGTAATGGAAAGAGTGACGACTTTTAATTGCATTTTTTAATCGGTGCGTTCTGTTAGACTGCTTTGACACTAAAACACCAGAGATCCTGACTGAGATATTTTAGGATGAATCCTGGCCATTAACATTAACAATGGTATTAAGAAAAATTGAACATTGTGAGCATCACACAGCTGGAATTCATGGCAGGGATTTTATTCAGAAACATTTTGTATTAAAATTCCAATATGCAGACAGATAACTTAGGAACTTTTCAACCTGGGTCTTTGCATGTTTTACAGATATGAGCCACCTGTGAAATTTCAGTTAATATCAGTTTTCAGTGATCTTAATAGCAACCTTCATGAGCACGAAGGCTTTCTAATGATTCTGTTTATGCAGTTCAGAACCTTCACGTATTTGAAGTTTTATTAACCTCTGCTTAATTCTTTGTTTTATATTCTTATTAATACCCTGTGTGTGTTACTCACTGTAGCGTTGTAATACCTTGGAACTGACAAAGTATTGCATTATTTCTACTGGCGTCAAAAACACTCCCTTTAACAGACGTGTGATTTAAGAATGCGGGATTTAGTTATTGTTGTATTTTATGTATGTTTTTTTAGCACTTGCTTTAACACACTATCAGGTACTTTAATAACAGAATATTGACAAATATATTTAAGGGTCTGCAACCCTGTTGTTTTTAGCTTCTTGTCTTATTTACTTCCATTCTTTAATTTACTTCTTTAAAAAAAAAAAACTTCACACCAGTAGCAAAGGCTTGTTGTTTTTTCTTTTCTTTTTTTTACTAGTCACAAGTTAATATCAAATGAATGATAGATACAGCAGCGGTACAAACATAGGTATAAAACATATGAGCATTACCAATAATCATATTTACATGCGTTCCTCTCTCTTTACCTCCAGTTTCTTTCTCAGCTATGTGTGTGTCACCACAGCCACTCAGTTCAGGGAGGTCAGAGGTCAAAGGCATGGTTCACATTCCTTGAATTCTTTTTTGCTCCTCCCATAAAAAGGGACCCAAGCAGGGTAAATAGAACAGAGATGCCAACACTGGTAACAAGTGCATATGTCTCTGGAACAGCTAGCTAATGTGCTTTTTTCCAGATATACAACAAGCAACAGTAAGAGAGGAGTGTGGAAAAATTCAGGTGTCATATACTTAATACTTAAAACGTCAAAAATCATAAATTCTATGACTCGATCATAAATGTTGGCACCTCCTCAGTGGTTGTTTCCTCAGAGCTGCATCTACACACATAGCATCATCTAAGAAACCTTCATGTGGCAGGGAGAAAGAGTTTAAACAGCACACGACTGTACACTCAGCAGCATGCAAGCGGTGCAGGCATATTAACGTACTTTTACAGTAAAGCAACATGGGTCTGAACTGAGCACATGCAACAGGCTAGTCTTCCTTCCCATTCACTTTATGTCAAACTTTTACGTGCATATTGAAAGATTTTTGCAACATTTATCTTCTGCAAGTGTCACTGCATGTCATTAAATGACATTTAACCTAGAATACTAACGACCCTGTTTAGTGGCTGTGTCTGTGCAATCACATGTATAGTTGCAACACAGTTAAAGGTGATTACAAACACAATTACTGGACAATAGACAATGACTAAAACAACAACGTGTAAACAATACATATAGCTTATTCGTAACAAGATTTCTCATTCTTGGTTTTCTGGATTTTTTGTGTTTCCACTGGTCTTCGTTATGTTTTTCACAAACATGCATGGACAGGTTTATAGTGCTTTATATGATGCGCCATCTAAACGATGAAGCTTCTTCTTAGATCTTTTTATGCTTCCACTACCACAAACCTATTTTAAACAACATTAGAAAGCTTGTGATTTGTGGATGAGCAAAAAAAAGAGCACATTTTAGGGATAGTTAAGAGATTAAATGAAGACGGCAGGTGGTTGGGGAGGGTGAGGGTGTTGGCATCCACAGTCTACATGAGACTGGCCCAGCAGGAGCTCCTTCTCTCGGGACAGACACGGTCCACTGATCTGCTGACTGTGAGAGTGGTAGAGTCTCAGGAAGGACAGAATAGAGTGAACCAACCACAGAGCTGTTACACACCACAGAGAGATCTGCAGACCAAAAAGAGACAGAGTGAGACATTATTTACACAGTCAGCATCTTAACTAAAAAGGACACTCAGTAAAATCATGGAAGGTAAAAGGAAAAAAATGTTCTGCTCCTTTCTTGAAGTAAAACTGTAACAGTAGAGTGTTGTAGTGTAAGGTCATGCTCTACCTGTGCACAGGTGAGCTCTGAGTAAAATGAGGAGGTTTCCACATCCAAGTAGAGCGGCACAGATTGCGACTCGGCACAACTGCAGTTAGAACCGGGACACGAATCAGACACTGCTTTGCATGTAGCTCAAATAACATCTCAAAGTCTTAAACCGAATATTAATGGCACGTGTTAGGCTGGGTTTAATTACAATTAACATTAAACACAAAATAAGAGACTAAATGAAGTTTTTTTTTGTATATGTAAAAACCAGGTTTACCATAAATACTACAGCCATAGTAGCCTACAATCACACTCCCTAAAACATGTCAACTATGAAAACTGTTTCAAAACAAATCCCTGGACATTGTCTCAGCTGACTGTATGATGATCTCACCTGTATGGCCGGGTGTTGTTATCAGTGACGGTGTTGCACCAGGACACAAGGCCGAGGGTCAGAATCACACTTGCTCCTCCGGAAAGGAAGAGCACACAGAGACTCAGAAGCAGCGTTAGAAAGGCTGAGAACAAGGTGCTGCAACACAGATACAATCAAGAATGAGGCTTCTGCTCTTGCACATCACACAAGTACTGGTACCTTTAATACTCTAAATGTTTAACACACAATTATACCAACTCTACCTTTAGTTAATGGAAAACATAGAAAAACCTTTGTTACATAAAGGAACTTCTGGACCACTGTGGTACATTTGTTTCTACCTTTTAGTACACTCTGTAGCTAAAGAACTATATTATCTTAATAAATACATTCATTAATTAAAATTAACTTAAACTAAAATAGTATTGATGGTAATGCCATGTAAATTTAGTTAGAGCATTATGCAATACAAATGTAAACATTATTAAACATTATTAAGCTAGCAATACTTGCTTATAAAGAAAACATTTAAAACAGATATTAGAATAGCCATTATTATTATTATTATTATTATTATTATTATTATTATAAGTAGTAGTAGTAGTAGTAGTATTAATAAAATATACTTTAATTAGTGTATTTAACAATCATTGATTATTGGCAATTTGTTAACAATATAGCAATGTTGCTACCGTAAACGTGTTATTGTTGTTGCTATTATAATCATTATTATTATTATTATTATTATTATTATTATTACTACGCACTGGCGATCAAAATTACGCACTAAATTGTGATATTCAGAATATCGTCTTATCACACTCTATCCATGCTGCTGCTGTTGTTAATAGACTCACTCGTCGTGACGACGGTGGAGGTAAAATAAACTCCTCCAGCTCTGTGTAGCTCCGTACAGCACCGTGAACACGCCAACGAACGTGGCGAACTGGCAGGCGGCGGGTGGCCCCCACTGCTGCACCACCAGGTGTGTTCCCGCGTCCAGTTGTGCGCCGCTCACGCTCCGGTTCTCGGAGCGCCAGAAACCCTGACTGAAGAGCGCACAGCGGCCTTTAAATGCCGAGCCGTTCAGCGCTAACGGTACCACCACCAGCAGGCCTGCGATAACGGACAGGGCGTGGGCAGCGCAGTGCGCCAGCAAGAGTCTCCGGTCCAGCTCCATGCTTTTACTTTGTTACTAAAAACCTCGTAATACTACACAAACCCAAACACAGAACTCACTTGCCCTTGCGCTTTATGTTTATTGCTGTAATGTGGTAGAATTTTCAGTCATTATCCACAAACGTCACGTCAAGCACGTATTTGGGGTTCCTCCCCATCTGAGAGCTGCTTGGCACAATGGCTCGGTCCCAAATTACTTACTTGCTTCTCTCTCTCTCGCTCTCGCTCTCTCTCACACACACACACACACACACACACACGTTTTAGAGCGTAGGAACCATTCGCTCGTTGTATATGTAGTGCACTAATGTAGGGAGCACTAAGTCGATTGTAATTCTGCCGTCGTGACGTAATCACTGATGAATCGTGCTTTCCAATCGGATTCAGTGTAGAATCATTTAAACAGGATCTACAGCACTGTGGAAAATTCTAGCAGTCATTACAGAATAAGATGTAATGAAGCAAAAATGAACAAGTACAGACAAGTTAGAAGGGTGTGATATATTGTAATTAATAGCAAAGATGTTGTTCCTTTTGTGCTCTGTGGATGCAAGTTACTGTTTTTAAGTGTCATTGTGTTAAGGTAATAAATAGAGTCAGAAGGGGTGAAATTGACATTAGAGAAGGGAACTTTCAAGTTACATTATATAGAGACAAAATAGATACAGACATAATAATCGGTGATTCCGGAAATTTAGTAAGATGTGTTTCCATCTGCTTTCTTCCTTCCTTGCAGCCATGTTCCTGGCATAGACTCCTGATCCAGCAAGATCCTGACTAGGAGAAAACAGTCACCGAAGCAGTTAAATTTATGAAAGGGTGGAGTACATAGCAGTGTAATAAAAACTGCATAAGTATCTTAAAAACTTTTAAGCATTTATGTACCGTTTGTGGTGTCTTATGAGATTATGTGCAAGTTATCAAAAATGCTGGCATCACCTCTGAAATGGGAAATGGAGTGTTAATTAAAAAGACAATCCAAAGATGAGTTGAAATTTAAAACTGAAGGCCGTTTTCTGTGGCTTTTACCGATTCTAGGCGGGGATTAATCTTCATTGTCCTAGTTCTTGGTCAATGTTTATTTAGTGACGCTAGGGGGAGGTAAGTGTCTGAGCTTAACTGAAATCTAAACACAAACGAAGAACAACGAATTTTCTAGCGCTTTAATCAGTTTTGATTTCTTAAATCGGATCTTTTATAAGAAGTGCATTAATTAACCAACTTATGCCTTACACTAATGGACAATAAGGTAAACGGGGAAATCATTTCTTTGTGTTTTGTTTTTGTGACATATTTTAGTTCAGCGGGCGGTGGCTAGCATAAATGCATGCCTCTCATTGAAAACATGAGCAAGGATAGAGTTCCATGTTGATATTATGGATATGCTAAAGGATAATATAAAGCAGGGGCTAAGATTATTCCTAGAACATCGTGTACTCAAGCAAACCTTAAAAACTGAGTTGCAAATTGGGAAATAATTAGTTTGTTACGCAAGAACTTATAAGCATTTAAACGTGTCACCTCTGAAAGCTACACTACACTACACTACAAAGTGCCCTGTGCACTAACGCTCAAAGATTTTGACACGTGCTGAGTACGATTAAAGGAAAACTTCACCCTGAAATACATTCCGCGTGTTTATATTGAATTATTTATGGTATGTTCAACAAAAGCATTAGTTGGTCCTATATTGTTATTCTTGTGATAAGTTAATAGTTTATTGCCTTGGTGACGTCACATGATGCGTTGCTAGTGCAGTTGGTGTGTAATAGGAGAAACAAGGTCAAAGATCTTAAACATAAGGAATAGCAGGCAGATTTAATTTAGGTCCTATACAATAAAACAGCAAGAGATTCTTTTCCCGCTTACCTTTGGTTACCAGTAGTCATGCAATAAGAAAGCCAGCATATAAATTGTGGAAACAACAAGCATTGGGGTCTTTTTTTTTTTTAATGTATTGAACAGAGCTCATAGTTATTCTGAGATTCTCTTTCACATAGTGAAAGTTTGTAAGTGTATGGCTGACACTTTTGTTTGGCAGGAGACTGATGCAGTTGATGATGGAGTCTCAGAGGCAGAGAGCTGCTCTGCATCTTGCATGGGAGCTACTGGAGGCTCAGACTCGCAGGTGGACTCCCAGCTGTCTGAAGCAGTGCGTTTAAAAACTGAGGGTAATGCATTTTACCGGGAGAAGAATGTCCGGAGTGCCATAGGACGTTATCACCGCGCCTTGCTTGTGCTTCGTGGTCTGGACTCAGAAGTGATGTCAAGTCTTAAGGCCTTTAGTCCTCAGTCTCCCACACTCACACCGGAGCAAGAGGAATTGTTCAGGAGCACACAGGTTGACTGCTATAACAACCTAGCAGGTAGGTGTTGTTATAGAGCAATGGAAAGATACTGAAAATTACTGAATATATACACACACATGCACTGATTAGCCTAAATAGAGTATTGCCTAATATTGTAATTTCCACCTTAAAAGATTTAATTTCTTACTGTTTACATGATGATTAGAATAAAATGTTACCTGGTCAAAATAAAGCAATCATAAAATTGTCAAATTATTTATGTAATCTTTCAGACATCTGCATCCTGCTCTAAAAGATTTCCTTGATTTCCAGCATGCTTACTTCAGCGTGAACTTGTGGACTATGCCCGTGTGCAGGAGTACAGTTTGAAGGTACTGCGGTGGAGGCCTGGAGATATTAAGGCCCTGTACAGAGCTGGAGTAGCCACCCTGGAGCTAGGAGATACTCAGACAGCTCAACAATACCTCCTCCAGGCCAGCAGAGGGAAACCAAATGGTAAAATAACAAAAGGCCGTACTTTTAAAGGCATGGATATCCTTTTAAACATAAAAGATTCCTCCCCCTCAAGTTTTGTGGATGTAAGACCATATACAGTCTATACAACTGATCGCTTGTTTCTAGTTCATTCAATAAAATTTTGT
>JAOTRN010000036.1:11515193-11531838 GCA_028566695.1 Bagroides melapterus
AAGACATGGCATTATGCAAACACACGTCTCACTAACAGCATGCATGAAATGTGTGTGTGTGTGTGTGTGTGTGTGTGCATTGAGGCTGGATATGTGGCAACTAAAAATAATAAACTTTAACAAGTCACCCAATTAGACAGTTTCTCTGACTTTCACTATGATATGAAAATAAGGGAAGTCAAACTTGTGGTTGCAGTTTAGTGACTTTATATCCTCTTATATTCCATTTTCAGTGCCCTCTAAATGAGTGTTATGGCATGCATGCCCTGGTCATAAGGAGTGTGCGGTGGATTGATGGAGTTCAGGGACTTTTGCTTCTGCTTCGGTTACCACTTCCTCTTTTTCATTTTTTTTTGAGAAATGCAGCATTTTACTGTATGTAGCGCATCATGGGTGTGAGAGTCACAGAAGAGAAACACGCTGCTGTGCTGCACATTTGTTTCCCACACTGTCCTGAAGAAGACTGTGTGGAAAACATGGCAACTTTTCATTATTTTAACCGTGACTCCAAATGTGAACATAAGAGAGAAAGAGAAAAGAAATCCAGAGAGAAATCATCCCCCGGGGTGTTGCTGACCTCGGCTTATCCGCTGTTTCTCCCCCGACAGGATGCCTGGGGTATCGATGATACTGATACTCTCTAGAACAGGGTTCCTCAGCTGAGCACACATAAACCTGCAGAAAGAGAAAGGGGGAGAGAGGGGGGGAGAGAGAGAGAGAGAGAGAGAGAGAGAGAGAGAGAGAGAGAGAGAGAGAGAGAGAGAGAAGAGGGGGAAAATGTATGAAAATTAGTAAAACAGGTTTGATGAGTTTGCCCAAGGTCGGTTTCAATCACACCTGAATCACATGACTCACAAAGCCGCTGTAAGAGTCTATGAATCTTCTTTCATAAAAACATATTGTGCTATGTTTTCTGAGTGTGAAGGCTGGATTCAAAGTGGCAGTTATTGTCAGTCCAATATAAACAATAATTTCCTGTGTGGGTCTCTTCAGCGAAAATGAAAATTCATGCTGTCACACAAACTAGAATCTTCAGCATAATTTATTTGTTCATTCCAAAGATCAGACTACTGGCACGAGCAAGAGAAGACATTCCTGCAATGAAATGTTTACACTGTATTGTAAAAAGAGCGTTAAGAGATAGTTTCCCTGTGATAGGCTGCTGTCTTAATGCATATAGAAGCTCATTATTACATTAACTTTGTCATCTGGTTCAGTTTGTTTCTATTTACACACACACACACACACACACACACTCTTTCCTTTGTTCTGCTACTTTGCTCTGCATTAACACTCGTTTAGAATTCAAATTCAAAGCAAAAGCCAAGCTTAGTCATAATGCATGAGACTCGACCAGAACATTCTTCTGAAACAGCTGAAAATCCTCACAAATGGTGCAACAGAAAAGCCTCAGCCCTACTCGTGAGAGAAAGTAAGTTTGAAGTTCGAGACGGAGGGACGGCATTTATCTGTTCCTAGTTAATCAGAGCCACTCTGGGTGTCTGTGAGCTTATGTATGTGCAACAAACCAGTTATTGCTTCCCTCCAAGTGTATTAACCCTGCCCTATGACGGAGCTAAAGCAGTACTTCAAAATGAACGATGGAAGTTGTTTTTCATTTCTCAGAGGAAGTATGTGCAAGCCTTTAGGTCTTATTTTAAACATCTGCAAGAGCATTTCTGCAAGCTTCTCAGTGTGTCATGCACAGACGCTCGGAACAGGGTGAAGTCATACTTGTACTTGCATGTGCATTTGGGGGAAACAAACCACAAGTTTAAAGAAAAAGAGAAAAAAAAGGAGGCATAACTTTCAAAAAGCAGCTGGGGATCACAAGTACATCTATAAAAGATGTCTGGTTCCTCTCAAGGTTTCTTCCTCATATCATCTCATGGAGTTTTTCCTTGCCACCATTGCCTCTGGCTTGCTCATTAGGGATAGATGTTAGAGATGAATATTAACTTAATCTTAAACTTTTTATATTATTGTTTCTATACTTCTGTAAAGCTGCTTTGGGACAATCAGCATTCACCTGAAGGCCGATCAATGCACAGCACCAGAGTTATGCACAACAAACACCCGCCTTTCTGGCAAGAAGCAAACTAGCATGTTTCTGCGTGCCATGCTTGCCCATAATCCCCCCATCTATGCATTGCAACACAAATGTACAAGGCAGGAGCACAAAGCAGTCATCACCCTCCTCTGTTGGTGTATAGGAGAGAGTTAGCAGTGTGTGTGAACTGGCAAATGTCCACAATGAGTTTAGAGTGAAAACATGCACTCTACACAATGCATGAGGGCATGAAGGTAGGAGATACAGCTCTCTTATGAAGAAAGGCGATCTAGGATTAGGCCTCACCAACTACTGAAGATTTTGCATGCTTCTAGAGAAATGACAAAAAAAAACAAAAAACCCTGCAACATCAGAGTAAGCAATAAAGTAAGTATGTCTGTTTAACCATTTTCAGAAATGTGCTTGGAACTCTAAGGACCACCATAAATTGTGTGTGTGTGTGTGTGTGTATATACGCCTGTCTCCTAGGATTAAATTTGGATGTAGTGTAGCATAAGGCCTGCTAGTTCAGGTGCAGTCATGCTTCCAGCACAGAAAGCAGAGAATGATAGGGATCAGACACAGAATAATAGAGAAGCACTGACACGTGAGGGCAAAACAGCAATTACAGGAAACAAAAAATGTGATTACACAAAAGTGCAGGCTAGGTAAATTAATTCCTGTTTCACTCTTCCTTCTGACCGACCTTAAACTCTACAGGGCTGATGGTGACGTTTCTCTCCAGAGTGCATCCAATAAAGGTCAGGGGAAGGAACAGTTCAAAACCCAGAACAAGAACTAACCTCTGCCTCAATGCTTGTTTTGCTTGGGGACAAAAATCCTGCTTCAGCACATGTAGATTTTTTACTGGCAGCTGCACGATATCTGGCAGAGTCAGTTCCAAAAAAAAAGTGTCAGGTTCATCATATTCACGCTATCTTCAGTTTTGACAAACAACAGAGCGACAGCTGAATGAAGAAGCAGAAAGGTAATGAAACACATGTGAATAGTGAAATCTTGGGCTGCCCCCAAGTGAGGGTTTTGTTTATTGTGAAATACCAAAAAGTATATTATGAAGACATAAGCTTTTTCAATTAGATAGCATGGATAGTCCCCACCTGTATTAGTGTAGTAGTGCGTGTGTGTGTGTGTTAGTAGGAGTATGTCACTAAATAAAGGTGGCTTTCCATTGACCTTCTTTGTGTCTAAATGGCTCATCAACTCTTAAGTCTAAGAGACTGGTCAAGTGTACTACATGTGAGGCACAGTATGATCAAAACCACACCTGGGACTTGTCAAAATGGGCTGGAAAACCCCTATCAGGAGAATAGATCCAACTGTTTCACTTTCAGTATTTCAGTCAGTAGAAGCCATTGTTAAAAGTGACTGATGGCCAGATGTGCTAACAACAGTTTATCAGCAACATGAATCAAAGTGACTTGTATGGCTTCTCACTAGATCATAGGATAATCATTATTACAAGATTGGCTTTAGTCATGTTAATATTAAAAAAGCCAGCATGCGCAAATGTTGGCATGAGCAAGAGTTTCTGTGACTGTTGGTTGATTCACCATACAGACATGACCCAGTAATCTGAAAACATCTGCGTCACAATCGTCCAAACCAATACTCAATCACATCACATCTATGACTCGCTGATGTGGTGACATTTACATAAAAGCTTTTAGACAGATCTTGAATTTTTTTCTGAAACTTTATTCTTTAACAAGGTCAAATCAATGGTTCAAAAAAAAATCAAGATAATAAAAAACACTTTTGTACATTTCTCTGGAAAAAGGGCGTCTGCTAAATGCTGTAAATGTAATGAAACCCAAAAACACCCAGTTAACAAATGAGTAACAACCCAATCCTGGCCCAGAACCACTTCATCTGGTCCACATACTGCTGTGGAACAGCACCAGTAATCTATCTCATCAAAGTTTGGCTCCCAGAATACAGCCATAACTCATCTTGACCATTATATAGAAACAAGTCTATACACCAGCAGGAAAATAAACTTCTGACATCCCTGAGAGTATAAATTAAACATCTTACACTGAAAAATGCATACAATTAAAACTTATTTACGGTGCTTAAGTAAACTGTAATTGGTTTTAAGAGCTAAACTTCAAAGGTAAAAGATACATACTAAAGGGGTGACCTTGACAATACCATCCCATTGACATGGGAACATACAGTTAAGTACCCTTTTTTCCCTCAGAGTGTAATATACAGCCAAACATTTAAACACCAAGCTATTTTCCAAATGAATGTTTACGGGTGGCTGCTTGCAGCGGGACACCTTGAGTTCCATATTACCTTAACTATAGATATAACTAATGATCGACCATTGATGAAACCAGTCTAGATGTTATATCAGAGCCTGTTGGTTTAAAAAAAAGACAACAAGATAATGTGAAACCAGATTACTGAATTACATGATCACTGTTAGATTAGATCATATTGTTAAACCAGTCTAGGTATAGGATAAGAGTGTTACACCAAATCACAGAATAACAGGATCAAGGGATTAGACTAGATCTTTGGGTCACAGTGTAGTACGTGGTGATGATTTCACCAGTGCCAATGGAAACTTAAATAGGGTCGAGTGAATTAACCTGTCGGCGAGGCCGTATGTGGATTAGTACATGTATAAAAAGAACGCATCCCACTTGATCTCTACCTGTTGAGGAAAGCGTTTCCGAATGCGTTGAGTTTTCGGAAGGGTTTTTTTGGGTCCACCACCAGCGCGTTGCCCGGTATGACTCCCTCCTGGTCCCCGTACATCACCGCTATGAAGGAATCCGTAGTGGGCTCTGGTCCGATTCGCATCCCGGGGAAATCCTGCTCCATCAGGTGCCGGATGAAGGTCGTCTTTCCGGTGGAATACTGGCCGACCAGAAGCACCATGGGCTTATTATCGAAGTCGGCATCCTCCAGCGCCGGGGAGTGGAAGTCGTGGAAGCGGTAGGTGTCCTCCAAAGGGAAGAGCTTATGGCGGTACAGGCGCTTCAGCCCTTCGGAGACATTTTGAAAAAGCTCCGGCTCCTTCTTCCCGTTTCCTTTGGACCAGCTAAACATGATGGCTACAAATATAGGCTACTATGCCAACCTTTCGGAAAGAAAAAAGTGTAAAAACGCGCTCTTCACGCAGGCAGACAGGAGACTTACTGTTGGAAAGTTGAGATGGTCCCGCCCGTGTTACTGCCACCTACCCGAGATTACACTGCTAATGAATCACCAAAGTTCATTTGCTAGAGAAGACTTCTCTTTTAAAAATCCTAGATTGTGAAGCTTTATCCAATCTGGAGACAGGAGCCACGAAGTTTCAGTTTTATTTCCTCTTTGAAAGCAAAAGTCGTGCTGTTGGTTGAAAGGCACAAACCATTTAACTACTTTCCGGATCGACTGCGCCAACTGTACTCCGCCTGAAGTAGAAAAGCGGAAGTCTTTATTTCATAATAAAAGTCCCATTCTTCACTTCCGTGTTAACAAATTATAGCTTCTGCATGGGTACTTCGTACATACTGCCTGGCTCATTAATTTGAGCTATAATAACGACAGAACGTGTTTTAATACAATTAAACACAATTTAAATTTATAATAAAGAGCAAATGTGGTATACTATTTATTTTTATTTTTACTTTTTATTATATCTCGTAGTATAATATTTCGATGTAACACCATTTTACACGTTACACTGGCAGCATGCCAAATATCAGGCTGGCCGATTACAAAAGCAAGTGTTGTTGTACTATACTAACCAATTACATGTTGAAATGTAAATCAAGGTACTGTTTTATTTAATTTGACTTCATTGTTTAGTTTAGTTAATTTAGACTGCAGTCTGACTGTTTCCAGTCCTTTCCCGTGTTAGGATGTTTAGTGTGTGCACGCGCGCTCACGTGCTTCGCCTCCTGATTGTCACATCTGCACTCTTGCGTCCACTAGGCAAATTACATGCAAACCCGATCTATCTGCTTGCTTTTTGTTTGTTAAACGATACAAATTTAATCAAAAGTTACTCGTTAGATATTTATCGAAGTAAAAAATCAGTCCTTTTCAATGTAATTCGTTATAACGTGTATAGCATTATACACAGGTATAAATTATAGCAGGTATAAACTGTTAAAAAGGTTCAGCTTAGAAACCATAGTTTCTCTCTCACAAACAGCACATGGGAAAATGTGTTCTGTGCATATGTGAACCCAACAATTATCTAAACTCTAAAGTAAGAACTTTTTGTGTTCATTTCATTGATATATTATGAAAATGAAGTGGTTTCAGTCTGCTTTGCTTTCTAAATAAAAAAACTTGAGTTGCTGTACAAACAGAAAAACATCTCAAATGGCTTTCCGCAGGGTTGCATGGTCCCACAATAAGATCAGCATGTTAGGTAAGGTAACGGATGCACAAATAGAGCCACCATTCTCATCAGTGCTGAAATTTCAAGGAAGAGAACCTTTGTGTAGTGACCTTTTATTGTAAACTCCAAAAGCACTGAGGACATTTCACTGTTTCCAACAAAGGTAGAACCCAGAGGAAACAAACAATATGCAATCGGTAAATCATAGTGAAATTATCAATAAAACTGTATGTCCCTATATACTGTAAGTAAAAGAGCCATCTTTGGTCACTGTATTAAAAATCTAATTTTACAATAAAAACCAAACACTGCATTTTACTGTTATAAAGTTTATTAGCAGTTTATAAGTTCATTAGTAGTTTGAAGACTTCTGACTGTGTGGCTTCTTGGAGCAGCTCTCGGTGACTCTCTGCAGGTAACAGCTCCTCCACTGGCACTTAGAAGTCTTCCAAATGGAGAGACTGTTACATCCAGCGAGCACCACACCTGGACCTGAAAATGGTGTCTGCATTTGCAAATGCAGCTTGTAGATGTAGGTCATCTGGTAACAAACTTAACAAATACTTAACATATATAGGAACACAATCAATATATAGTAAAAATTACTACAGGCATTAATTAGAGTCTAAATATGAAAGATAAATGGTAAAAAGTAAAATGGTTACCCAGGTCTCTTTCCTTTTTATTTTAGATCTTCTGCAGTGTCACATGCTCTTCTATATGCTATAGCCAGCTCTTCTATGACTAACAAGCCTATCTTTTCTGTGCCCTCAGTATGTCAAGTACTTGGACAATGAACTTTACCCACTTCTAGTTCCTTGAATGCAACAATAAAACAATTTGAATGTAGACACTTTGACCCCTGTAACAGCAGGCTTTAAAATATGTTCGAGAAATTGTTTTAATTAATGTAAGATCGAGGATCACAAAATGTACAAAACAGTAAATACGTTTTCACAGTAAAACACTGTCTTCTAGTATGTTTAGAAGCTAACATATTTCTATTTAAACCTTTTCTCAACATAAAGTACAAGAACTTATTATTTAACAAATTTCTACTTTCCAAATTGTTTTTTTCTATAACGACTTTTCAAATTAAATTTTCCACATACCTTTGCAGCTCTCTGCTCATATGATTGGTGTAAGTTAAGATAGTTGCAGAAAATGTCCTCAGGTTCTGAAGACTGTAATACAATACAAAAGCCTAGATGTGATCAGTCCAAGTTGCTTTTACTGGCTAAAATCTGGACAAAGGCAAAAGTAAAAAATGTGAGCGAATATTACCTGTAACAGCATTGATAGACAGCCTTCAGTGTGCTGTCCTGAGTTCCTTATTGTCTGTTTGCTGAGTGTTGCAGTGGTTAGTAGATTATTACACATTCATGCTCTCAATAAGTAACAAGCTCCACTCCCTATACTGCATCCGGTTTGCACATTTTATTATAAATACATTAAACCTTGGCGCTGGAATTCTCCAGTATGATTGGTCAGAATATGTCGATTCGGTTTTTTTTTTTATTATAGCAGCACTGACAATAGTTCCGGATAAAAGACTAATTACAGGTTTATATTAATGCACCTGATGTAATACGTTAGATATAACGTATTAATATTTAAGATAAGAATTTCCTTTATTCGTCCCACAGTGGGGGAATTTCTAAATTTACTAAATACTAATTCACAAGAACTTTCCTGCTGGACACTCAGCCCAAACTAGTAATGCATACAGCATACAAAGTCATGTGTGACGCTCAGATGTCCACGTGAGTTTGGTCATATAGTGCGGCATGTTGTGTCATTCATGCACAGATTACAAGTTGTAGTTGACGAATTACTGTGAAAACGAAAACTAACCAACAAAGTATCAGCTTGGGGTGATAATGTAACTCAGCTTCATGTCAAACTCCATAACAACCTATTATTGAATATTTTCCTTTACACCATACCCTGTGTTTTATTTCTTACTAAATACACTAAGCATACCTTAGTTAAGTGGGTATCGAGTTGTTTTATAAGTAAATAGAAATGTCTAAAATCTCAGGCGTGGTTTCTGGAACCGCTGAGCGAATCGCTTTTGGAGTGTTTGTCCCTGTTGCTTTGCCGTAATTGTGTGAGGACGGAGGGCTGCTATGTAAGAAACTGTTATGCTAACTTGCTAACGTGGCTAATAGATAATTAAAATTATTTAAGTGATTATAGCACTTTGCAAATATTTGTGTAACGTTAATATTTAAGATTGGCTTGTATTTTAAAAATGTAATATGGGCCAATATGTGTAACTTCTGTGAAGTTTAGTAACAGCTCTTCAGTTTCTGAACGTAAATTCTGAACGTTAGTTGACAATGCACAATTTAGCCGGTTGGCTCTCTGCTAGCTAGTGCACTGCTTCAGCATGTACCGTTAACTTGTTTTTTTTATGAGGCGTACAAGTCATACATGGCATTAGGCATAAGATTAAAAAAGGTGTGGCATTAGTGTGTAAGTCTTAGTTTTACTATTAATGGAACTCATTCGTCTATCCTGCTAACAAGGCAATTAACAAAAAAACAGGCATTATATTTTACTAACCACTATGTTTATGTAGTTTATGTTACAAGTTATCAAATCTTATAACTGTAGATAACAATAAACATAAGACGATGGGTGTTAATTTAGGGGAAAATCATGCCAACACCCCCAGATGCTGTAGTTGTAGTGTATTTTTTTTTTCCAGCAGAATGGCGGAGTGTACGACGTTAGAAAGCCTTCTGGAGATGGGCTTCGACAGAAACAGGGCGTAAGTAATCAGCTTTGCCGGATAGGTTTCATTCTATATGATTCTTTTGCAATAATGATTCATTTCTGTCTTGCTGTGAAAGGGAGAAGGCTGTAGCACACACTGGAAACCAGGGCATTGAGAGAGCTATGGACTGGTAAGTGTAATGGATTCACAACTGTAATGATGATGTGTCATTATTATAGCTTTGTTTTTATTTGCCTCATTGTGTTTCACAGGCTGATGGAACACGAGAACGATCCAGACATAGATGAGCCATACGTGCCACCAACAGGGAATGTTCTAGGCTCATCAGAACAAGAAAGCCTGTCCCAGCCTGCCACTGAACCCACTGAGTGTAAGACCTTTTTGCATAACTGGACAGCATTGTTTTAAATGTTAAGGCTGATTCTTGAACAAATTCAGAAAATAAAAAAATATATATATATTCATACAGGTTAAAAAAGGATAATGACCTGGTGATAAATTGTGTTACAATATTCTTAGGATAGATATTTTGCACAACACATTTGTGTCTGATAAATGTTAAGCAGAGCACCCCTGTTTTTGTGATGTAAAAAAGTTAAACCGAGATAAATCCTGTCAGAACATATGCAAGCTATATATTAAAGTGAAAATTTGGGTGTTAATAAAAAGTGGGGATGTGGTAGCCTAGTGGTTAAGGTGTTGGTCTACCAATTGGAAGGTTGTGAGTTCAAATCCCTGCTCCACCAGACTACGACTGCTGGGCCCCTGAGCAAGGCCCTTGACCCTCAGTTGCTCAGGTATATTAAAAAAAAGAGAGAGAGAAATGAATGTAAGTTGCTCTGGATAAGGGCGTCTGCTAAATGTTGTAAATGAAAAAACAATGAGTCATTTTAGAGGGAAAAAAGTACAATAAACTGGTTGCATAAGTGTGCACACCCCTAAACTAAACTTATTTGAAGCACCCTTAAAATATTATCTCAGCATTCAGTCTGTTTTGGGTAAAAGTCGATCAGGTTGAATTATCAATATTTTGCTGGACCATTCCAAATCCTTGATCATGTTTTGATGAATGTTTTGTTAATCTGTGGGTGTGTTTCAGGTCCTTGTCATGCTGGAAGGTGAAATTTCTCTTCATTTTAAGCGTTTTAGCAGAAGTCTTAAGGTTTTGCTCCAAAATTGACTGGTATCTGGAGCTAGTTGTTATTCCCTCCACCCAGATTAAAGCCACTTCCAGCTCAAGAAAAACAGCATTAAATGTGGATGGTGTTCTATTAATGATGTGCTATTCTTAAACCATTTTGTGCTGTTATTATTCCACATGATTTTGGGAAATTGGACGTGTGTCTTTTTTTTTTTTTGTCTTAGCTTTCGCACAAATCAATTAAGTAATGTTTGTAAATAATAATAATAAATAATAAATTTACACAACCAAATTTTCATTGGAATGGCTTAATTTCTTACAGGCTTAATTTCTCAAAATCACCCATTATATTAATAATAAAACTGTAAGTGTGACTTGCTTTTTGTTCTCATCATATATGAAACCCAGCTGCTGAAGAGACATTTCAACTGGAAGATGCCAAACGACCAATGACAGAAGAGGAAAAGAAAGAACAAATAAGGAGGTTTGTGACATGAAAAGTGTTTAAATTTTTGGGTAAAATGTGTTGAAGAAAAGTGCTGATGTTTATCATTAATGCTCAGGCTTGAGGAATTAATGAGGGTGAAGCAGGAGGAGAGAAGAGAACGGGAGCGACAGGAGGAGGTGGAGAGGGAGAAACAGAGGAGAAAACAGGGCCAGGAGCTGCAGCAGGTCCGGCAGAAACTGCAGGATGATGAAATGAAGCAGCTGGCTGAACAGCGCAGGAGAGAGAAAATGGAGGACAGATTGGCCAAGTACTGCGAGCATTGGGTCATAAACTGTGCCAAAGATCTTTATAGTGCAGCTTTTCTGTTTTCATTTGGTGTTTGATCTTTTTCAGGCAGAGAGTCAAAGAGAAAATTGCACGCGACAGAGAAGAGAGAGCACGCAAGGTATTATTTTACCAATTTAATTTCCTGTATAAGTAACCAGTGAGATGCAGCTGGCTTCCTGCCTTTCCACTTCAATTACAGGGATATTTTAGGGTTTAGGTTGGTAAATCCAAACAGCATTGCTTTTAATATACATATGGCAGGCGTCTTGATCACCCTGGTTTTTTGCCAATATTATTTAATGGTCCTGATTGTAACTTTTAGTTGCCTTTTAGGGAAAAGTTTGAGCCAGAAAAAAAGCCAACTTAAAAGATACTTTCAATTAAAAATAAATCCAAAACTCTACCCAAATGAAATGCATGGCTATATTCATTCATTCATTCCATCACTCATCCTTTCCTTCCTTTCCATTTCCCTTTCCTTCCCCCTCGTAACTGCAGTAGACTTCGTTGCGGTGGATCTAAGGCTGATCCTAAGCAGCACACACAATTACTGTATGACAAATACTTGCACGTTATTGCCTGTGAAAACCAGCGACTCATTACGTATGGGTCTTTTCACAGTTTGGCGGCAGCTCTTCGAGTACAGCCTCAACATCTCCTCCTTCTGAGGCCACTCCTCAGTCTCCTCCTGAGAACCAGGGCCCTCCCCCAGCCAAGAAAGACTATGATGAATGTCGGATACAGGTTAATATTTTCTGAAGGTTCTGTCTATGTCAGGTTTGTCTCTAACGTGCTACAGCTGATATCTGTCTTCGTCTCTTCTGTATTAGGTTCGTCTGTTGGACGGCTCTGCGTTGATGGCAGTCTTTAAGGCCCAGGAGCCTCTGGCTGCAGTGCGAGTGTATGTGCAGATGAACAGCTCAGAGGGTGAGGACTTTACACTCCTGTCCCCTTACCCCCGCCGTGTCTACACTGACCTTGACATGGAGAAACCTCTACGCGAGCTTGGTAAGAAAAATTCTGAGCTTCTTGCATTCAGGGCTATGATGTATTTCTGTTTTGAAATATCCCGATTCTCACAACTCCCAACTTTTACATTCGACACTACAGCAACACACCTTGTTAGCAACACCACAATCTATTTTTTTTACTGTGAACTGTGTGGACTGTTAGTTTGTGTTTGTTTCTATTGATAATATTTTCTTATATCCATAATAGTTTATATATGATAAATTCAGTCAGAGGTTTTTCTCCAGTTTGCTAAAAGGATCTTTTTAAGTTTTTACATATAATAGCTGTTTATTTTTGGAAGCACATGCAGACACAGAGGTTAAACCATTGCTATTAGAGTGGATGAACCAGGAGTAGAGCAACTGTTGTAGTTATAATGCAGAAGTGTTTGTCCAGGTAAGCCACTGATAAACGGTGTATATATACGGATAGATGACAAATTAAAGGAAAACCAGATTAAACAGGTTATTCCCCTTAACCCCAGGGCATTAATGCTTACTGAAAGGTTTGAATGTGAGGGCTTTCATTATAACAAAAGCTACAAATGTAATTTAACATCTACAGGATTGTAGACCAATGTGTTATTCAACGTTCTCCAGGAACAGCATCAAAACCTTAAGGGAATATCTTTTGGCAGAACAGTTATCATCGTTTAGCACAGGTTCCAGAGACGTCTATGCCAAAACGTGTTAAAACTGTTCTGAAGGCTTGTGGATCTGAATCCAATGAGGATGTATAAAGTCAGATTTTTGTTGTTCCTAATCTCATTGTAAATATTTTGCCTTATATGACTTTTCGAGTAGCTTTTATGTTACTTGGTATATTTGATGTGTGGTTTGTTTCACTTACAGGCCTTGTTTTTCCTTTTCCTCAGGTTTGGTGCCTTCTGCTGTCCTTGTGGTCGCAAAGAAGTAAAAGGCAGAATAGTTTTATCAACGTTCTTCCATCCCTTCTCATACAGTCAACAGATGACAAAACGGGTTACAATCATAGACTGGATTTGGTTTTATACCCGTCATTTAAGCAGTCGAACAGGCCTTAATGGGTAACACAAGAATAAAATATCTATTGGCACTGACAACAGCAGAGTTCAGTCAACACTCAAATTCTGCTTCTCATCCTTATTTCAGTGACTCTGCTGTGTATCATGTCTTAAAATGTTTGAAATAAATCTCTTTTTTTGGCCACTGTAAATAAAATGCTCTTACCCATTACAGTCTGAACAAGCATCAGTCATGAACAAGTTACTTCAAGATGGCAAGGAAACATTTTTAAAATAGACATATTTATTCATGAAAAAATGGCATAAAAAGGACAAATGCAAGTAAACATTATGGGGGGAAAAAATGTTTCCCAGACATTTATACATAACAACATACAGAAAACGAAGCCTTGTACATAACGTGAGCTGCACCTCATACACAAAGCATGTCCATTAAATATATTTCTGTAAATTAGACTTCTCCCTGTAACACCATCACTTGTCATGTTCTGAATGTTTCACCTCACACCACTCAAGATTAAGAAGGAAATACAAAGTGTCTAAAGAATTATAAAATGCTAAGGATGTTCTCTGAACACCACAATACATCGAGACATCAGACTTTTTGTGGCAGGGTATCATGGAGAAACAATAAAACGGCATACTGAAGCTTACTTCATTATAAAAACACAGCACCTGTAATTAAGTAAAGCTTACGTGTTCAATTTTAGGTGTTGCAGTGAATTTTGTCACTGTAAGCTAGATTTAAAACAATATTTCTAGACAGGTTTATTAAATTATGGTATTTAAGCCAGTGGTAAAAATATTTTTAAAATGTATTGTGCAGAGTCACAAAAAATGATATTTTTGTCTCTTTGCACATAAATTAAAGATCAAAATTCTTTAAAAAAAAAAAAAAAATCTATAAATTTTAACATGATCTGTATTTCTGAAAGATGGGGCAAAATGCATAGCTGTTTGGTTCAATTCTGGTTAGCAACATCATGTATGATGATAAAAAAGTGTGGCAGCTGTGACCACAGTAGAATATTACAAAGACAAAATGTTTTTAATACAGTTGGAGAAATTGCTGTGATTATAATTTAGGGCAAGTTCAGAGGGAGCAGAATTGTAGCACAAATGGGATGAGAATAAGAGCAGTCAGTGGTGAGTATTACACCAAGCAAGTATTACTACTAGCAAGTATGACACAACCCTATTCTGCAGACTGTGTTCTGTTGCACTGCTGTCTGGATATATGACATTATTACACACACACACACACACACACATGATTAACACAAGCTAGCTTACTACATGACTGGCTTGATACAGACATGTACAGTTCTGACAAGTTAAAATTTCAGAGAAAAAAAAGACACAAAGATACTCCAGGGTGACACTGTTTAAAAGGCAGATATAATCCAATCTGAATCTTTCCAAGAATCCAGAAGAAGAACGGGACATGATGAAAATGGTGGAATTTAGCTGTTCATCAAAGCACTGAGATGAATGAATCTGTGGTCAGACAAATGACTCAGCTCCTATGTAATTGTGACCTCTGTTCCACAAAGACCTATAAGGCGCCTAACTGGGAGGGTAGTATTGACTGTACTGGTTCCAGGGGTTGGAGTAGGCACCATATCCTCCATACTGCTGTTGCTGAAAATGAGGAAAGGTTTAAGTAACAGATGCAAGAAATGTTTCACATTGATCATCATTTACCCAATTTAAATAAGACCATTTAATTTAATCATGTCAACTACATCTAAGTAACAGGACCGACATGCCAAGCGAAGCTAAATCCTGCATACCTGATACCAGTTGCTATAGTTTCCATACCCGCTCGTATCTCCACTCACTGGAGGAGGCGGAACAGGGGGCATATTAGGCGGGACAGCTTGTTGAGGTGCTGCTATAGCAGAGCCATCGTCCATTTTACTTATTTTCTCCGGCTCTTCGCCGTCACTAGAGTGATGATAATACATAGTGTTAAACTGACATGAAAAATGAACACGGGTTTGAATAAACGTTGTCAGTGAAGTTTCTCTCACCTGTTCTCTGCTCCACGTTTCTTTGCACCGAGATCATTTAGAAGTTTCTGGTGTTCCTCGTAGATACTCAGCACACTGGAAACACGATCACAATAGTCTTTAGCACATAGAAGCATGCTGATACTATTAAAGTGTGACAGTGTAAAAGTAAACAGCTATGTTAAGATATGCAGTGTTATACAAATTGTTCTCATTCTGTCACTTCTAGACAGAAATGCGCTGTCCACAATTTTAGGCTCAGTGAGATGATGACAGATTTGTGAGGATGAACATGTTTGCCAGTGTGGGTATCACAATAGTCTAGCAGTATCAGTGAAACCATGGCAACTGGCAGTACACTAAAGATAGAAATTCCCACAAGCTGACCTGTTTAGAGCAACTTGATTGACATGACACGGTTAAAGTTTAAAAAATTTAATCGTCAGCTGGTCTTCTAACATGAATGAATTCCTTTATCGATGTTAGCTTCTGACCTTTGCACTGTGGTCCCAAAATCCTCAGCAAACTGCAGACCTCTTTGGGAGAAGAGAATCTTGCTATCTGATGAGAGAGGTGCAGCTAAAGCTTTGCTCACACACTGCTGGACTCCTCCTCCGTTAACCCGCAGGTCCCCGGATAGCTCCAGGTCCAGCAGATTCAGGTACAGCTTGCTGTTGTCCTGGATACACACAAAGCACAAGAATGTACACATCAGCTGAAACAATAAGTGTGAACAGCATTTAGACTCCAGCCATCTGAATTGAATAGAAGGGGTGACAGGAATTTTAAAATTACACTGTGCTCTTTGTTTTCCTCTCCTCATATCTTAGCTCCTGCTTTTCAGGAAATAAAGTATCAACTGTATTTACCAAATACTTTGTATTAAAAAAACTGTGTATTAAAATCTGTCTCAGGTGAGTGGATCACAAGAGGACTGTCCACTTGGGAGGCTACTAGTCATTTGCTCAAATATATTTTGTGCGATTATTATTAATCTGCAGTCTTATTAATTTATTATTTGGCTTTTTGAGGAGGAGTGAATACCTTTGTCTGTATAGAAAACAAAAAAAAAAGTATAAAATCCTTAAACAAGGCAGATAATCACTTTCTTAGACACACTTAAGCATGCACAAGGTCTATACCTCACAGCACTGAAATTTCATACCAGACAAAAATTGTGCAAACATATATAGAAATTTCAGATATGTGGATTCAGGTCACTTCTTACCGGACTAATCTCGATGGCCTCTTGCAGCACTGCACGAGCCCGAGATGCATTCTTGCAAATTTTGTGAAGGAAGCGGGCCAGTTTAATGGAGAAAAAGGCATGAAGGTGTGGCTTGTCTTTATTCTCCTCAACTGCCTCCTTTAGCATAGACTCTGCCATTTCCAGACGACCCATTCTCCTCTCTAGCCCCACTCTCCGGAGCCGTACCACTGCCAGACCAGGCATTGTTCTCTCCAGAGCTTCTAGGATACGCTGTGCCTCAGAGATATTACCTGCAGGAGAGCATGGCACAAACAAATTAAAAGTGTAATATATA
>JAOTRN010000036.1:11532026-11555642 GCA_028566695.1 Bagroides melapterus
TATATATTTAGAAATGAATTTGAAGTTAGTAACACTTTAAAATGGCCAGTTTGATGCAGTAAATCTGCATGTACTACTGATCTATGCATTCTATAACAATGTGGACAAAGAAGGTGCCGGAGACAGATCTTTATTTCAGCCATTTTACAAGTTAACACTTCAAAACTGTCAGTTCTCTGCTAGCAAAATTAGCTTGGATCAAGGCCCAAAATTCAGGGGATTGTACAGGGGTACTACAATATTCCTCACCATGGATTTTTGAGCAACTTAGGAATTTTTACACAGACAGAAACAAATGATCAATTTGAAGTTATAAGTTGAATGGAATTAATCAAAATTGATTATATTGAAATAATCAAGGGGATTTTTTTTTTTTAATGGCAATTGCACGAAAATGTATCTGTGTTTGCAGACTTCAGTACAGGCATCCTGTCAGTACAAAGGTGAAACAACTGTATAAACGTTGGTCATGTTCTTCACATATAACAAAAGTATTTTCAGGAAGCTAACACAGAACTAACACTAGTCATGTTTATTTTTCCCTTATGATGTTCCTCACCATGTTGCTCCTCAAACATTGCCCACTGCAAGTGAAAACTGTGTTTGTATGGCAGATGGACTTCACAAGCTCGTCGATACACACTGCGTGTCTCCTCCAGACTGCGTGGCTCTAGATAATGCACATACTACAATAACACACACACAAAAATCTAATTCAAGTGTCACACTAAAACAAACTTTTCACCCAGACATGCTTTGGTTAGTCTTCCTCTACCTTATCCCAGAATTCCTCATAGAGTGCACAGGCAATGAGGCAGCGCTCAAACAGAATCTGCACCCTCCCATGGCTAGCGATACTCTCTTTGACCTCTGAACCCTCCTGACCTCCTTCACTCATCCCCTCAGTGACCGCATGTGCTGCCTGAGCTTCAGCCATTTCCCAGTCCAGGTACGTGTGCCATGCTTTCAGCTGGGTCCGGTCCAAAGGTTTCACATGGAAATATGGCCTCTTGATCTTAAAAAGGAATGAGAGGAAACAAATTATAAAACTTCCACAAAGAAAAGAGAACTGAGCTCTAATATTAAATGAGGAGAGACAGTACAATCCTATATAAACTCTTACCGCATCTTCATGATTCCATCTCTTCCTGACCTCAGCCTCATTCTCTTGAAACCTTTCCTCTCTACTGGCCAAGACCAGCTCCCGCATTTTCTGCACAGCCTCATCCTACATGGCAAAAACAAATCATGAATGTAACTCAACTTTTCTGGCAGTTTTACTGTACAGTTAAAGCACCTCATAGTTGAGTTTCAGGATATTTTGGATAAAATGCCTAAAAATGAAACCTGAAATTTGTTCTGAATATATATTAGTGAAACCTTGGGAGAAAAAAAAAAGATTAAAGGCAGTACATCAACAGTGGCTGATATTATCAGTCACTCAACCCTACAGAGAATACATTTATCTCAGCACATATACAAATTATCCCATACTTTGCCATCGTTTGCGGGATCGTCCTCCCCGGGTGGCCTGTCCTCCTCCTCACCAGCTGTAGCTTCAGACCCCTCTTTCTTAGTCTGGATCTGATTCTGCATGTACTCAGCCTGCACCTTCTCATACTCCTCAGGGCTCAGGACATCCTGAAGTGGATCTGACGTTAAACAAGTCTTTAATCTGCAGGGACAGAAACAGAATCATTTACATCAGCCTTAAGGGTCTCCAGCACAACACTCATTTTCTTATGGACTGTGAAAGCAAAAGACAAAAAACAAAATTGTGATATTTTGGAGATCTGAATTTTGTAGTGCTGAATTGCAGGTGTTTGACAGTTTACCAATAAGGCTTTGGGTGATAAATTCAGCTGCATCTATACATGAAGGGGGGAAAAAAGATCACAAGATATGATAGTGAGAAGAAATATCAGCAAGTTCTCACAAATCTGTGTGTTTGTATGCGGATTTGTGTGTCAAAGTGAACAGCTGTGTAAACAACCCTCTTAGATCCCTCTTCACTTGTGTTGACATACTTTTCGTAGTGGGTTCTGTAGAGCTGGGTGGGTACTCTCATCACACGGTCATAGAGTGCAGTCATGGCTCTCAGGTCTCCTTGTTCTTTCTCCCACTCTGCGTACAGGTCCCACAGACGGTCCGAGTGCCAGTCCCAGCCCGCAGCAGCCAGAGCATCCTCAAACACACTGTGGATCAGAGAGAGGATGCAGACTGAGACAGTAATATATTTCCCCCCAATACTTTGGATTTCTATTCAAATGCTTGTATCTCATCTGTGTGTATTCATTTCCTATAACAGAAGCTGTGACATAATTCAGGCTGTATTTAAAAATTTTAGGTTTTTTTTTTATTAATGAGCTCATTCTAAAACATTATAACTTCCAGAGCAACAATCAGTAACACAAAGAGATTTGTACCAAGGACACCATGAAGAAACAGATAAAAATGCATTGATTTTATGGTTTTCTGGGAGGAGACGTTTATTTAACATTTATGTTTTATCGACTGTGTTTAAAAAAAAAAAGAAAAGGAGAAAAAAAAGAAAGAATAAAACAGACTGGGCTTATATGAAATTGATTCACTGGTAGTACAAAACTAGAGTGTTGGTTATTGTTCTCTAACAGTGCCCCCTATCGTATTTTATTGCTCATATAAACAAATTCCAACAAAAGAAATGCCAAACCTGCAATTTCTATTATAATTATGTGAAAATTCTTCAGTTTTCTTTTCTTACACATCAGACCAGTATTTAGTATTTGTAAGGTCTGAATTTTTTTATCTTAATTGCATATATATATATATATATAACAGATATTTAACTAACAGCTTTTGAAAAGAAACAAGTTTTTCATGTTACCTGCGGATGCGCTGTGTCGACTCAGACAGGTTCATATTCAGGGTGCCAAGCAGGAGGTTAATATAATGTATCCACAGATCCACGCTGAGAGGGATTGCAGTCAGTCCTTGCACACACACCTGCAAATCAGTGTCATGTGCTTTTATTCAGTGAGAAATTTTTGTTTCTACTGTTTGCTGACTTGAAGCCAATTTACAAAGTTGAGGAAGAGGATATTATAGTATATAGTGGGTTTATACCATACAGAAACAACTTAATTCTTGAATAAATTATCATAAATATAAAGAACTATACAGACAGCATAAACAACATTAAACAAAAGACGAAAAAAATTCCCAAATACAACATGCAGGCCACAAGGACAGAATTGACAACTTTTAAGACAGAGTACATCATCAGTTCAGGTTTAGGGCCTGTCTCACTACATTCAGAGTTCCATGTAGTTTGCATTTTAAGGCTTTTAGATAAATACTAACTTTTAAGACTTTTCTGTCTCTCATATTCAGAACACTAAATGAATACTTGCTCCTTGTATAGCAGTTTTCTTTGCTTTGAGATGAAATGGCTGATATAGTTCTATAGACAATTAAAAACAAGCTACAGCTTGAAAATTTGGCACCTAGTGTTTGTTCAGCTGTGTATATATTAAAGCTTCATCCTTATCATCAATGAAACTGAATTTCTCATAGTATTTACTGCATTCCACACCTCCTCAGCCTTGTTGTTGTGTCCTGCTCTCCTTTCCAAATCTGCAAACTTCTTCCAGTATCCATAGCAGAGTGGGTATCTAGCCAGGAATGCACTCAGGGCCTGACGAGATGCTCTCAAATGACCCTGTGACAATTTGAAAATGTTTTCTTGAAAACTCACAACTTGGCCTCAGTTCAGATTTACAAAGCTTACATGCATTTCTTTTCAGTGTTATGTTTTTGAGCTCACTTCACAGCGATGTTTTCCCTCACCTCTTGTTCACAATACTGTAACAAATCGGTCCAGCTGTTGAAATCCTGTGGGTTGTCATTCACCAGTTTCCACTGTCTGTCAAAATCCACTGGCAATTCTTGTTCCTCCATTTCCTCTTCTGCAGTCCCTGAACATGTGCTGTAGGCTAATGATGGATCTGCCATGTCTGTTCCTCCCATGTCAGATACCCCTAAATCAGGCTGGGGAATGTTAGTAACCTCAGGGGCTTCACATCCTGTAGAACAAATAATTACAAACAAAATATAACATAATTATTTCATTACGTCATTTAAAAATGTTTAGATTTTATAACAATCAACCGATAATGCCTATATACATTATAGGGCCAAAACAAATCCTATACAATTATGTGCTTCCAACGTCCAACAGTTTGGGAAAGAACAACCTAAGGGTGTGATGGTCTGATGTCCATATACTTTTGCCCATATAGTGTACTTCGATCCAACATAGCATTGAACGTACAATGGGTTTTTCCCCTTTTTCTATCTATTACAAATTTAACAGGTTAAACTTAAGAATAGCAATAATTATATTTATATTAAAGTATTTATATGTCTAGTTACATTTAATTACATACATGCATTTATTATGTGCAACAAAACTAGGATATGAAGGTGTGCACTGGGAAAAAAGACGAATCATCAAACCAACGTTAATTCAAGCTAAGCTAAGCTAGCTTGTTAACTAACCGACCGAAATGTCGGGAACAGATTAATGAAAAAAAAAAGGGGGGGTTTACAGTCAAACAAAACGTTTAAAAAGCATTTCAAAGTGCAAATATATATATAAAAATATATTTTAAAAAAATTAAACACAACCGGAATGTGCAAATTCCCCGTTGTCGCTAAACACTTCCTCGCCTTCAGTCGCCATAACGAAAAGTGACGTCAATAACGTGCGACAAGTGTTCATAGAAACCTCATTTCCGGTTGCTAAAACCTGCTACTTAATTCAACGCGACGATCTTGTCAATTTGAAAGAGTATTACAAAGTAAAAACACATTACCACATATTAGGGAACATTATTTTTTAATTACTGTCTTGCCTGAACAAGTTGTCATCAAGATGTCATTAAATCACAGCCTGTAAGATTTACCATGACAAAAATAAATTTTTGGAGGTCTCCTGAAGGTTTTATTACACTATAAGTTTGTGAAGGGAAAAATAGCGTTGTTCTCCTCACTAGAACAACCAAGAGATATTTTAATGTCATATTTCTATCAACATACATGGCAGGAATTTACAAGAAAAAAAATCATGTGTGATTGAACATAATGCAACTAAAGATATCAGCATCTCCCCAATAATGGTAACCATCACATTATCACTACACAGCAATCGTTGTTGCATTCATTGTAAACTTTAGGTTAATGTTTGTTTTGTTAAACATGTCTAATCTACATATTTAAGTGCTCTGAAAAACAAAGTACAAAAAAAAAAAAAAAAAAAAAAACTATGAAAAAGTGTCAACAATAAAAGCATTAAAGAAACTGCAAACACTTCCACCAAGTCAGTGGTTTAACTCCCTGAAACATAATTCCAACTTTGTAGATCTGGCAGGTGCTGCCCATTGTTTATCCCTTAACCTACTATAAATTCAATGAAAAGTATCAAAACATGTCTTCTATTTTAAACTGAATCAAAATTAATTGGAATGAGTCAAGTGCCTCAAACATGCTCTCTGTTCCTTTTAATCACAGGCATGAGAACAGGTTGACTACATTTACTACAGGAAAACACTTTGAAATGTTACTTGATTTTCCGACATTGGGCTTAGAATATTTAAAATCTGAACTATCTACCATTCCACTCCTATTCAGCCCCCAAACTAATCTGAAATACCCTCCTACTGAATCACAATTCACCCTTTTACCTGATTGTGTGTATGTAGATGTGCATGTGAACACAGTGTAGGATTTAATAACGAACATGATTGTATTTTTCTGAGTAGTCTTGTATCTATTGGTCAGTTTCGGTTAACCACTCAGTCTTGGTCACTTGGATTGGATCCTCCACTCAGGCTCCTGTACTCCAGTGTGTTACTGCAGCAGGATGGTCCAGTCAGCTGCAGCGTTCATGCCTGGCTTGCGCAGGCTTAACACAGACATGGACGCATCAAACTCAAACTCCACAACAGTGCTTTGGCCTGTTGGAAAGAAAGAGGAGATAATCAGTGAAACTACTACTTCTAGATTAGTTGTTTATTGAAATTTTACATGAGTATATGAGTAGGATTCTTTCTTTTAGTTTTTTTTTAAAGGTGATTATTTTAATCAGAGAAGAAAAAATAAAGCAATCTCAATGAATGGAACATACATTTATAATTTTGTGTGTGTAAAACCTTCAACATATTAAATTTATATTAAACTATGGAAAGTAAAATGAAGTAAGCATTTCAAAGGACATACCATCCATTTGAAGAGTAACCTTGTTGGGCTTACTGGTTCCCAATATGAAAATCTTTTCAATCCAAGATTTCGTGTTGAACTTGCAATCCAAACACAAGTTTCTGAAAAAAAAAAAACAAAAAAAAACAACAAAATACTCTTGTGTGAATCCCCACCATCAGGTGTGAACAACACGTGGAGAACTGTTTAGGCAAAAAAATGTAATTATAAGCAAAACAAGAAGTGTATATAGCATACTTGGATGTCAGGGAATTGTTGGAGAAGGTCAGTCTGCGATGGACGAATTCTTTCTTTGTTTGGAAATCAAAGGTATGGCCATCATCTATGTAGAGCTCACCTTCAGCAACTCTCTGAGAAAAGAAAGGCAGGTTATAGAGAAAAGACTTTTCTTCTTACTCTCGGTTTAGTTAGGAGAAAATATCTATAAAACACTTCTTAAGTTCAGGAAGTAGGACTAGACAACAATAAAAGGTACACTACCCGTGGACTGAGGGCCACATACAAGGTGTAGGGGTCATTCTCCATGCACACAGATGACCTACGAACTCTGACCTTCTTAGGAATGATGGAGCCACCGCGCTGGAACACTGGGATCTACGCCAAGCAGATGCACAGATTGCATGGTATCAAATATTCATTAACAAAAAAAAATATTCATTTTGAATATGAAAAGACACTCACAGAGCTCATGGTGACCGGAATGTAGAGATTCTGAGCACCACTGTGTTTCTGGAATGTGTGGACATCATACCAAACCTAAAGTGGAGCAAAAATCAGGTAATATAAGTACTGTAAGAAGGAAAAGATTCTAAATAAAACATGCTTCAAACATATTTTCAGACCAAGGCCTGATCAAATGATAACTAATTCTAATTACTGCCAGTCTGTTATCTTAAACCATTTGGCAACTTAAAACTCTGCACACCTCCCCATTTCCAGGCAAGTAGGCTGTGACTCCTCGTGCCCCCTCCTCTGTGACAGGGTGGACCAGCAAATCTCGACCTGAAAAACAAAGTTCACAGGATTACAGTCTACTCATTTGTTCAGAAATATCCTTCGAGGTTCCCTGGTTAGTGTAAAAATAAAAGAAAGATTTATACACTTATAACCCGATTGAATCACTCACCGATCAGAAACTCATCATCAATAGTGAAAGTAGCTGCGTCCTTTGTATACTCGACCCAAAGAGGCCTAACATAGGAGGAGCAAACAAAAATAGCAAACTCTAAGAATACTGCAGAAATCAGACCACCCAATATTTATTTTGATATAAAAGGATAATTGAGTGTGTCAGTGAGGTAAGAGTCTGCCACTGACCTCATGACAGGCTGGCCGGTCCTGTACGCATGGTAGAACTGCTGGTACCAGTAAGGCAGGAGGGCATAGCGCTGGCGAACAGCATCCCGGATGAGAGCAGTGTTCTCAGGGCCAAACAGCCAAGGCTCACGACGGGGGGTGTCCAGGTGGGCATGTGCACGGAAGAACGGCTGGTAGGCTCCTGTCTGGTACCAACGCACCAACAGCTCAGTACTGGGGGTCTTAAAAAAGCCACCAACATCAGCTATGGGGGAAAAGAAATGAGAACATGTAACCAGGACATTAATATATGAAGAGATTTTTCTCACGAGTCAAAAGTTCAACATAACACGATAGGGACTGGGCTTCTGACATGCTGCCATGTGTTTCTTGTTGCTCTGTCTGCAGGTGGGAGGATGG
Source organism: Bagroides melapterus (assembly GCA_028566695.1). Classification (NCBI taxonomy): domain Eukaryota; kingdom Metazoa; phylum Chordata; class Actinopteri; order Siluriformes; family Bagridae; genus Bagroides; species Bagroides melapterus. Next base: position 11,540,001 of record JAOTRN010000036.1, read on the forward strand.
GCATTTTTGCATCCATTAAATGTGTTCATGTTTAAATGAGTAAGCTGAGGTTTTTATGCAAATAGTAAGAGCACAGACTAATTTGAATTCATGTGGGCAGTGATTATAATTAAAAACTTAATAAAAGCCTGTGAAATGCACATGAACACAAAGTTTGGAAAAATGTTGTGCTTTTAAATACTGCTTATTTAAAACACATAATTTCATGATACTAGATTAGAGGTGGGCAATCTTATCCAGAAAGGGCTGGTGTGGATGCAGGTTTTCATTCCAACCAAGTTTAAGCCACAGCTGAGTATACTGAAAGCCAAGGTCAACTAATTAAACAGTTGGAATCAGGTGTGAATTCTGCTTGGTTTGAATGAAAACCTGCACCCACACTGGCCCTTTCTGGATAAGAAACTTGAGTATTTTTTTAAACACACAGGCATTATGACATTTAGTTAACCAACCTCCACAGAATGAGATGCCCACCAACCCAAGACTCAGGCACATGGGGATGGAGATCTTGAGGTGGTCCCACTCAGCCGCATTATCTCCAGTCCATACAGCCCCTGTGCACGCAGAGAAATAGAAAACAAATAGAAAAATGTCACTTCACTCTTAGAAAATACTTCTCCCCAGTGTATCTTGGAGGGGGTTTGTAGCACTAACCATATCTCTGTGAGCCAGCGAAGACGGCTCTAGTGAGAACAAACGGTCTCTCGGTTCCCCCAGACCTCTCGATAAGACCTTCCATTGTGGCCATTTGCTATTCAGGATAGGAAAAAGGAGCATTCTTTATTCAGAGAAAATTTCATGAAAAGGTATTGTTCAAGAGCAAGACAAAAAAAATACAAGGAAGAAAAAAAATAAACCACTATTCCAGCATATAAACTAGGATGAACTTTAGCTCACCACATAGAAGCCGTAGAGGTTGTGGAGGTCTCTGTGCTCCCAGTTGCCATGAACTGCGTCTTTGTACATTGTGACTTCTGGCCCATTGAACACAGACGGCTCATTCATATCGTTCCACGTATAAAGATTATTCATCGAACCCTAAAGTTTGAGCAAAGAACAACTAGTCATGATAAGAATGATGCACAATACCAAATGTTTATCCAAGAGACAACCAGATATTTAGTATTTCTCTAGAGAAGCGTAAATTTTATTTTAACATTTTATTTATCTTTGACAAATAGCAGCTATATAAAATATTATCTCGACTATTAGATTAACTCTACTGAAGATGCCATAGGCAACTCCCTAAAAACATGAAAAATAAATCAGGAAATAAACAGAAAAATAAAATCACAAGAGGAATTGGCCAATGCACAAAGTTAGAAGTGGACAAGCCCAAAACCTGCCGTTGCTATGTAAAGTCACTAATCTGAAAACAGAGGCTACAGCCTTCAATAGATGCACTGCACTAAAGGATAGATGGGTAAAGGATAAAGATGAAACCTAATGTGCTGTATAGTTATATGTTAAGATAAATGTAAACTTTAGAGTTGTGGAACATCTGCAGCATCAACTACTTCTCAGCCAATTTTGTTATTTTGTTAGCCAAAAAAATCCTGTACTGTATAAAGTTACTCTTCGGGTAATGTAAGAAAAGCAGCATCCAAGGGTTAGTCTTTTTTAGCACATTTTGCAGATTTTGTCAACCCAACATGCCAACTAACTTCAGCCATGAATGTTTTGTTATGCTGCAGTTGTTTATGGGGTAGATTTTTTTTTTATATACCCACCTCATTAAGGCAATGTATTTAAAAATCACCCAATGTTACTCTGATCAAGAGTTGACTAAGCAAATGACAGGACTTGGGCGATGACGCATATAAAACTGTTTCAGACATGGCCATGCTACCTGAAAATGTGATGTAATGCCAAGAGAGAGTCCTACCTCATACTGATCAAATGCAAACATACTAGCCCACCAGGCTCTCATCTCTGGTCTGGTGAAGTCTGGATAACCAGAGTTTCCTGTATGTGGGGGGAAAAAGAAACTTTGCTTTAGACTTTTCACAGTAAAATAAATAAAAAATTCACAATGTTTATTAATAAAGCTGTATATTATTGTCTGCAGACGTCACTCTGACCTGGCCAGCACCATCCCTCGTAGTCTCTGCCATCTTTGCTTTTGACGTAGAAGTTTTTAGCAGTTAGCTCATTATGGATCTTGTAGCCGCTGTCCACTTTAATATGAGGGTCTACAATGGCCACCATCTGAAAAGGACAGGATATGAGTGGATTTAAATTCCCAATATGCTACATTTATGCTCCATTATGTAGAAGTTAGAAATCAGATTCAGTTTCCATAGTTTATTTTGACGCTACTTCTGTCATTTTGCACAGTTAGACCTCAATTCTACCTGGCCATTTCATGTGTCATGAATATCAGATTTATAGTTATCTTCAAAGTAACATCTAAACATCTATTCTTAACATAACACATTGTTAGGTTTTGCACATGTAATAAATCGTGGCTTAGCTTACTGTAAAGTCCATTTATAAAAATCCACAAGCGTCATTAAGAAGGCAACTCGCATTACGCGTTGACTGACCTTGCGTTTCTTGTCCATGATGTTCTGCAGCATCTCTTTGGGCTGCGGGAACTTGTGAGGGTCCCAGGTGAAGTAGCGCTTGCCATCTGTGTGCTCGATGTCCAGCCAGATGAAGTCATATGGGATATCATGTTCGTCAAAGCCCTGGTCAACCGCCTTCACATCATCCTGGTCATTGTAGTTCCAGCGACACTGGTGGTAGGCCACTGCAGCCAGAGGAGGGAAGGCCTGGGTGCCTGGTGTGTACATCAATGTGAGAGAGAGAGAGAGAAATAGTCAAATAATACAGGTCTAAAAAGAGCCTCAATATGCATACAATTACAACATAGCAGCTTGGCAGCAACCTACAGACCTGAGAGTCTAAAAGATTTACAGAAGGGACAGGGTGTGTTTACCTGTAAGTGATGCGTATTGTGTGAAGACATCAGATGGTGTGGGTCCAAGCATGATAAAGACATCGATGATGCCACTCTCAGAGATCCAGCGCATGTCAGTCTGTGGAGTCTCACTGGAGCCCTGAACAAAGTCCAGCATTTTTCCAAACACAGTCTGTAGCAAGAGACAGGAATAATATTGACAGTTTGTACAAGTGTGATTCAGCAGCACTCAAGATTTAATTTTTGAGGAAATATACACACAAAACACAAAAAGATCTCAGAATACCCTGGTTCTCCTGAAATCATGCTCTGTATGTTTGGCCTTCAATTAGAATGTGCACTTTGAGGCAACTGAAAAGCTCAAAAAATTATCTAAATTGACGTGGTAATAGCATCAGCAGGTTTTATTCCTTACATAATGTGTATATCACAACATTTGCAATATACTGATTTGTCACAGTGCACAAACTAATGTTATGTTCGTGCTTTAGAGCTTTAAAAAAAAAAAAAAAAAAAAAAAAAAAAAAATACCACCATGTCTCCCTACTTTGCCAGCAGTATTGGAGCTGATGTCCACCCAGGTCTCAGCAGCATTTAACCAGAAGATTCCCATGGTTCTCTGTGCATTATGGGCCAGCATCACTGGCACTGATCCGTACAAGGCCATGGGGTTATAGAGTTCATACTGGAACACATCCAGATTGTAAAGCCTGTACGGGTCTCCCCCACTACAGCAAGAAAACATGCAGGACTTGTAAGAAAAAAGCTATGAAATTTCATGACCGTTACTTCATTAGCATCATTCTGACATTCATAACAATAAATTCAATGTATAAAATGTGTACTCACTCTGTGGTCTTGAGTTTAAGGCTGTCTGCATGCTCTGGTATGCCATATACATGTTCTACTCCAGGCAAGGAGAAGTCTAAACTAATCGAAGTTGGCCCTGAGGAAGGAAGAGGTTATTGTTCAAACAATAGTGCTCACAAGTTGTCTGAACAATAAAGACCTTGTGCCAACTTCACTGCAGTGAACTCTCCTCTAATTGAATCCTAGATAACTAATTAAATTTAAAAAAAACCCGTCCTTAAGCAGTACACTGCTAGGCAAACTGAATGGGCTAATTTTTAAATTAATTAACAAATCCCTGAAAAGTACTCTTATTTACTGTGTTGTGATTTTTTTTAACCAGACTATATTATGCTGAGATCACACACCATTGGGTTTACTGTCAGTGTGTGACTTGAATGTCTCCTCCCACAAGCCATCTTCTTTTTCTTCTTTATCTTTCCCTCCATCTTCTGCCTGTGACACAGACACAAAGAAATGGCTGTGGTTAGTGTGGGCAATATGGAAAAAATATATCCATTAAATATCCTCCCCATTTTTGCTGATGTTCTGATAGACATTTGTACTGTGAGGAACACTTACAATTAAAGACAAAAAAAAAATGAGCCTCGACTATTATGATGAACTAAACGTAATTTGAAATATAACAAAGTTAAAATAAACAGGAAATTCACAAAAAAACCCAACCTTTTCTTCTTTGTCCTGATCCTCAGCACCATCAACATTCTCTTTCACTTCTGCATTCTCTGGGTCTGCCTGACTGTGATGCATGTACATGCATGCAGGCGCGTGTATGCGCGCACACACACACACACACACAGACACACACACACACACACACACACAGCAAGGGTAAATATTAAATATTGAATGTCATAAAGAAAAGTCATCAAACAGAAAGCAGTCTATGGAAATGTTTCTTTCCTCAGTACTGTAATACAGTCAACAATAAAACTGCAGATGATATTTCCGATGTGCTAAACATTAAAAAAAATGCTCAATGCCTAGGCAGCTTTCACTTTATGCAGTAACAGGAAACTCAGACTGCACTTTCCTGTATGTATGTACACCTACCTAACCAACAATTCTTTAAAGGTCAAGAACACAGGTTTGAGAGGGAAAAAAGATGCACTTATATGTCCAAGTGAGACATTTATTTCAAAATAAAGCCTCCAATTAAAAAAAAAAAAAAAAAAGCCATGCTACAAATAAATAAGTAAATAAACAAACTCATTAGGTACAATAAGGACAGTTGGATACAAGAAAAACATATTGTCTTCACATCTATGATAGAGACATATCCCAGAAGACTTTACAGCTAGTAGTAGTTCTGCAAGGTACTGACCCCATGGGTGACGACTTATGCAAACATACAAATGGCTTCTTTTTTCTTAATAAATTTGTCTCTATAAGACAAATGTTAGATACATCAAACAAAACTGTATACATCATGATCTCTGCCTCTTTTCTCCCACACTGCTTGAAGTACAGGATTCACAAGCATAAATTGATCCAATTTTTCAGATCTAAAGTCCTTAGAGAAAAGGACCAGACACAAGTGATTCAATGAATCCTCAGAGGAGATACAAGAATAAAAGAGAGGTCAGATGGGAGACTTACGTGTCTTTCCGCAGCCTCAGGTGCTCAAAAACGAGCAGGCCACGGGAGTTCAGAGACAACAGCACTTCAGGCCCCTCCATGATATCCAACCTGAAGGGGCGAGCGCTAACTATCAGCCTCTGACTCTCCGCTCCCAGAGACAAAACCACACCGTTATCATCCTTAGACAGCACTGAGAGACTAACACAGACAGAAAAACACATACATCAGGCATTACACTACTCTACAAAAATAGTATAATGCATACTAGAAGACTCTGCAATGTTCAGTGATACTCACGGCTCAGTGGGTGGCTCCCCTACCAGCACATCAGGCACCTCAAATCGAGGCTTCAAGGGTTTCAGCTCATTTATTTTTACACGAGTGATGTTCCCCTGGAGCCTATAGAGCTCCAACAGCAAGTGCACCTACCATCATGGCCAGTACAGAAGCATAGTTAAAAATTGCTTGCAAAATCTACAGAAATATTTTGCTACAATGGTTTTAAATACTTGCCTTGTTGTTGTCATTGATGAGTTGTAGAGTGAGTCTGGAGTCACTGAGCTCCAGAGTGTCCAGTAAAGCTCGGTATGGAGACTGACCGGGCTTCAGTGCTCTCTGACGCCTGGAGACAAATAACATCAAGGTTCATTTGATGCTTTGAAATGAACTGTTTCAATATTACAAGCATACAGTCAACTTTACTCAAGTGAATAAATCACAAGGAATTTATATTTCAAAACTGGTTAATCATCAGTGGCCACCACTTACTTGCAGAATGCACTTTGATCACAGGTTTTGAAGTTCCCCTTATCCACAGCCCAAGTGCTGCTTAGAAACAAAGAGATGCAAATCCCAAACAGCAGCCCCATTCTAAACAAGGGAGAAAGGGGAATCACACATACACTGTCAACAATAAAGAGAGATCACAAAAGATTTCATCCTTCAGTTGAATAAAATAAGGAAGTGGGTGTCTGGGTATTTTTTCTCCTCTTTTCTTCGAAACTCCAAAAATATATATTAGCACAATTAAGCATGTTCAGTACTACATAATAAACATTTGCTTAATTGACAAGTTTCATGTACAAGCACCCTTCTGTAAAGGGTACAAGAAGGAACCTTTTAAACTAGCAAATATTTTACACATAAAACGTTTACTCATATGCGGAAAATATGTGTAATCGGCACTAAACACATCTTAGTAAAACTTCCGTTTAAAACTGTAAAGGAAAAAAAAAAAATAAACCAGTGATTCATCAGTGATGACTGCACAAGCCAGAGAAATTAACGGCCAAATTGCACTTCGTCTGTAACAGGTGTGCGCTGTTAAGGACAGGGAAGCTGCACTGAGGAAAATCCTGCTAATAACTAAATCCTCACACTCATTTCAGATCAATTCAGTCAGCCATCTTCCGGTGGTAGCTAGCTACCTAAATCAGCAAGGATAATTCAATCCAAGCAGGACACAAGTGACCCCAAATGTGTGAACAACAACTCCTCCAAATGTGGAGGAGACCACTGGATATAAACGTGCCTGACATAAATCAGCTTCTTGATAATTACAAAGACGAGCTACTGCACCACTATTATTAGCATATCACAGGCTAGCTAGCAAATTCAAATGCTAGCAAATCCAAAGCCACGCATTCATCCGGCTTCCTTATTTAATACCGGTTTGAATTTTCAGTGTCTTCACAAAGCCTACATCAAGAATGAATAAAGAAAGTCCTTTTGCATCGACGCTCGGTCAGAAAAAACAGAGAGACAATACAGCGGAAAGCAAATAATATAGGATAATAACTCTTTACCTTTCATTGAAGGCAGCCGCCATCTTGGATTGACTGGATTAATCCCACCCACTGCTGCTCGGCTGTTCCATCAAAGCGCGAATGACTGGTCACCATGGAAACTGACATGAACGCCAGTTATCAGTACGTGGACGCTCATAATTGGCGGAATTTTATGTTAAAACATAATTCTTTAGACTCGTTTTAATAAGGTTCCAGACTCCATTTGGTAAATCTGGCATGCAAATCATGATTATGCAAATAATTTTATGTACTGTAAACAAATTTGTCACATTAATTTGTATAATATGTGTATTACTTCCTAGCATCTATACTTATCTAAGTTTGAATAAAAGATATTAAATGCTCAAAGAACGGAGCGCCTCAAAACAGATTTTCAAAAGCTTTTTATTTTCCCTCTCAAAGAACAGGGTATGTTGAAAAGAACAAGACTCAAAAAGCAAACTCATACAAATGTTATATACATATTATTCAGGTTCCAAACAGGAGCTGTAACTTTAAGCTATTACTACAAAAGCCATATAAACAATTACTAATGTAAAAAAACAAACAAACAAAACATACGATACACAAAAATAAAAAAAAAACACAGGATATAAAAAGTGTTATATTTTCAATGGGCTATCTTTGTATGTTTATAAAGAATGTATTTCTTCTCACCTTTTTTAATCTGTAAACACCTTCAATCAAAAAAAACAAAACAAAACAAAACAAAAAAAAACTCGCTAATCATATCAACTGAACATTCCACTTTTTTTGTTGTTGACTATAAACCTTAGGGACTTAGGAATTCAAAGATAAACTCTACAAAATTTTTGTTTTAGTGCTCAGGAACATTAATTGTCCTAAAATTGTCCTAAACATCAGGTTTGCTATATCTGAAACCTCCAACATAAGTGTCCGAGTCGGTTAATGTTCTTATGAAGTACACTGTGGATTGGTGCGATGTAACGTGCCACATCCCCGTCCCGAGAGAAATCTCTAAAAAACATTCCTTTCTCAGCAATAAAAGTAAATTTCTGTGGCATAGGGCTATTCCCACGCATGTACTCCCACACACCCAGCAGCAAAAGTCTAACCTCAAATGGGGAGAGATGAGGAAAGACCTCATGGATGTTACTTAGCACTGGTGGCAAAAGCTGACCTTCTCCCATACAGGACACTAGCAGGCAAGATGCTTGGAGATGCCAGGGGGAATCTGTCACTGAAGGCTCTCTTGAAGCCTCCCAGTGGGCCAACAGTGTGGCCAGGAGTCCTCTCAAAACAGCAGAGCAATAGCAGAGAGCTGGTCGTCCCGCTGCCACTACTCGAAGAAGGTGGAACAACACAGGATTGGCTTCAAAACATCGGCGGATGTGAATGTCTCGTTCAACAGTAGTCTTAGAATGTTCCTCAGGTGGCCAGGACAATTCTCCATTTGCTACATCGGGGCAAACATTCTCCACCAGTGTAACTGCAATAACCTTGGCAGCTTCTGCATTGATTGGGGAGGGCTCATCCAAAAATGACTCACCAGCTGGATGGAAGCGGGTGTTGCCAGCTGAACCATTACTGTTGCTTCCCCCTCCACCAGAGCTGCAGCATTGCACTGTGACGGCAAGCAAAGTCTGCATGTTCTGGTTAACCTTATCAGGGTCTGAATGTGAAGGAATTTGAGGAGGTTTCAGACCCTTTCCAATCACACCAGCATGAAACACAGACCACACACTACCGGAAAAGTTGACAGTTGTGCCAAATTTAGAGTTGATATCCAACAGAGAAGCCCCGAAGTCTGGAACTTGAGAGGTTATAAGAGCACCATCCTCACATGGGGTTTCCTTTTGGCCTCCAAACAGATCTTGGTTGCCTTTATGTAATGCTCCTTCCACAAGCTGCTGCAGGACAATTTTGAGTGTCAGGGAGGAGTATCCTGCTAGGTGGGAGAGCAAGCGCATAGAATAACCAACTGCCTCTCCACCACCTTGACCTCCAACCTTCAGTCCCTCTCCTCTTTGTCGCAGAGCTATAAAGAAATGTGCTACTGCTGCACGTGATATAAGTAGCAGTTGTGCTGGTGTGCAAGCTTTGGGTAGCTGGCTGCAGGACAGAACCCGAGCAGCTGCTCTAGATACCATGGTGTCACCGTGAAGGAGAAGTGGACAGAAATCATGGAGATGGCTGGAAACAGCAGCTCCAACCTGAGCTGCCATTGATGAGTGTACTGAACTTCCAGATGCAGCAATGCCTGCTTTGCAATCTTCTTCCTGGCTCTGTACTGCTGTAGCCAGGTTGTTCAAGAGCTGTGCTAACTCTCTACTGTTCAAGTTTTGGGTGTGAATCTGAGCAACGCAGCGTGCCACAGCTGCTGGAAGCAGTCCTGGTATGGAGGAGGAAAGAGGAGAGTGGAGCTGTGAAGCTAATGCCAGCTCCTCTGGGTTCCTGGCTTGTGTGAGCAGTTGGCACAACGCTTCAGTAGCCACACTAGGACCACCATAAACAGACAGCAGACACAGCAGCTGATGCAGCCAGAGATGCCTTTTTCTTTCAAGTCTGAGCGTCTCAGCGCAGAGTTCACCAACATGGGCCTGTAACTCCTCAAGAAATGGGATCATACGTGGCACTGCACAGGCAGAGGTTGAGTGTAGATATGGCTCTTCACCATCAGGTCTGTTGTACACAAGTTTGTGGAGATGGAGAAGGAGCATCTGAAGTAGACGGTCACAAGCTTCACGTACACCATCATGGGGCGAGGGTGTGGGTCCTGAAATAATAACAGAGGCTGGTGTGGCAGTGTCTGCAAGAAAGCGCAGGACCCGCGGTCCACCTGCAGGGCTCTGACTGATCAGGTGCACGGCTAAGCCCAACATATTCTCTAGCTCTTCTCTGGGCAAGCCCTGGAACTGAGCATGAAGCTGAAGTAGCACAGGTGGACTAAGGAACTCCACCAGTTCAACTGACACAGCACCAAGTAGCGTTGGTGAGAGCGCAGCTAGCTGAAGCAGGAAAGGCACCGTGGCCCTGCGGAGATGAGGTGAGCTATCCCACCATGCAGCCCCAGAAGATGGAGGTGCATTTTGTGGTGAGGGGGTCAAGCTATCTTGGAACATCCTGAGAAGCTCTCTCTTAATGCTGTCAGAATGCCTGGAAGTTAAATGTCCAAGGATGCCAACCACAGAGCCTATTTTTGGCACCCTGCTGCTTTTGTCCATTGCTTGCAACTGGCTGGACTTCTCACCTGAAGGGTATCCATGTGCATAAAAGTCCTTGAGTCCACAGGCAAGCACCCTGCTGATGATGGTGCCAGGGAAAGCAGAGCCAATGTGTGCAACCACCCAGTCAAAATGAGGCGAGTGCTGTACAGATGTGTCCAACAAAGCATCCACGCAGGCATCAGGACACCAGGCCAACATTGCTGCCAGACACTGGGAGTAACACTCCATGAGCGAGCGAGTGGCTGCACATGACATCCACAGCTGCAAAAGTTCATTCAGACTAGACGAATGAGGAGCTGCTCTTCTCCCTGCATGCTTGCTGCTGAGCTGGCCAAGCAAATCCACTGCCCAAGAAGACACCAATGGAGCCCAGGCTTTCGGGTTAAGCCGAATAAACTCCAGCAAGACCGCATGGATCTCTTTCACCACATCTTCCAGGTTGGACATGCTAGTGTTGGTTCCTGTATTGGTACTATTAGTACCACTGTCACACTCAGCCTCCAGGTCTTGAAAAAAAGATGCCACATATTCATCATAAACACCCCGCAGGTGCTCCAGGACTGCTCCTCGGCAAGCTGGTACAGTGCGAAGGAGACGCACAGCACAGCGTGCATGATCACGAACACTGAGTTTTCTCCCTTGTGTCTGGTCAACGCCACTGATAAATGCCTTAATTTCCAATGCAAGTTCCTGGGGACTGTAAAGATTTAAAGTTAATATATAGCTAATATATCAAAGACATTTTTAACATTATTCACATTATGTACTAAACAGTTTGCAGAGAGTAATTTATATTACAAACATAAACCAAAAAGTAATAACTGTAGTAAAATAAAGAATAAGCCTGTATGAAGCCAAACTGGGGAATGACTATATTATTAATATACGTTTATTTATCGTCATTGTGAAAGGTGTTTGTTTCGTCTACTATTCTAATTTTTCGCCTAGAAAACATACTAATATAATAAATATGTGTAGTGTAGAGATTCCCACCTGTAGTTATTCTGAGAGTGGCACTGAGAAGTCTGCATCGCTGACAAGGTATTCCCATCAAACATGGCAGACATCGTTCACGCGTTCAGCCCAAGCACAGCATGTACAATTACCAGTTTATTAACTGACTTAATCGAATGAATTAATCATGTAAATAAAACAATCTATCCGTAATAACCGCTGTAATAAATGATAGAGCGCATACATAAAGCAGCGGAAGTTCATTACCCACTTTCTCACTGGTGGTAGACAACGTTCCGCTTTCGGAAATCTGCTGCCCTCTTCCGGCCCGGAGACTGACTAAACTACTGGCTGCTGGCCAAAAACGCTCTGACTAGAGTAACTACACAAACCTATGGCTGTGGTTTTGGCAGTAGCACCTGTGTAACGCAAAACGGTTGGGTAATTTTCTTCGTCTGTTCATTAACGGATTATATTTTTTTTATTGTTTTAGGCAGCAGGACATAAATTTCGAAAATGAGCCTGGCTTTTACTGGGATTATACACCCACCCATGGTTAATATTATTCTATATTTATTTATAATAAATTTTTGTTTGTTTGTTTAAATAACCAATGGATTTGGCCCCACTGTCAGATTTCAAACATTGAGTAGTTTACATTTAAAATTTATACCAATCTTCAGGTCAAGATCTCAATAATAATGATAAGAATAATAAGTATTCTAATACTACTACTACTACTACTTATAATAATAATAATAATAATAATAATAATCTTCTTCTACTTTCAGCTTTTCCCTTTACCCATCGGCACATCGATTTATCTGTTTCCACCTCTATCCTCGGCATCCTTTACTCTCGCACCAATTAAATTCATGTCCTTTTTGACCCCAAACACTTAAACTCCTGCACCTTCTTGACCTCAGAGCCCTGTTCTAACCTCACTGTTCTACTTCCCTCCCTCTCATTCATACACATGTATTCTGTCTTACTACGAGTGACTTTCATTCCTCTTCTTTCCAAAGCAGACCTCCACCTTTCCAGGTGTTCTTCCACCTTCTTTCTGCTCTCACTACAGATCACAATGTGATGTAAAAGAAAACATGATTCATCAGACCAGGCCACCTTCTTCCATTGGTCCGTGGTCCAGTTCTGATGCTCACGTGCCCACTGTTGCTGCTTTCGGCGGTGGACAGGGGTCGGCATTGGGCACCCTGACTGGTCTGAGGCTATGCAGCCCCATACACAACAAACTGCGATGCACTGTGTATTCTGACACCTTTCTATCAGAACCAGCATGAACTTCTTGAGCAATTTGAGATACAGTAGCTCGTCTGTTGGATTGTACCAAACGAGCCAGCATTCGCTCCCCACGTGCATCAATGAGCCTTAGCCACCCATGACCATGTCGCTGGTTCACCATTGTTCCTTGGACTACTTTTGGTAGATACTGACCACTGCAGACCTGGAACACCCCGCAAGAGCTGCAGTTTTGAAGATGCTCTGACCCAGGTGTCTAGCCAACACAATTTGACCCTTGTCAAACTCGCTCAAATCCTTACGCTTGCCCATTTTTCCTGCTTCTAACACATCAACTTTGAGTACAAAATGTTCACTTGCTGCCTAATTCATCCCACCCAATAACAGGTGCCGTGATGACGTGATAATCATATATATATGCTCTGAATATTATAAAAAGCAGGTTTAGTGGTTTAGTCATTTTAAGATAATTACAAGTAGTGGGCCATGCATCCATTGATGACTTTATAATGGTAGGGTACATAACTATTTTAATATTTCTCCCTATCAAAATTATGTGTCGTGTTTTTGTGTACTGTTTACAAACCAAAAAACTGACAGGTTAGAGGAACTTCCTCCAGGGAGTATACAGTATGTAGTGAATAGGGAATATGAGATAACTATAATTTCTAACAAAAACAACACTATTTTTCATTCATTCAGCTCATTCTTTATCCTGGTAAGGGTTGCAGTGGATCCGGAGCCTCAGTACATTATAGCACATTGTGTATAGCACTTGATGCCACTTGTGGGTTCAACCCTGCTTCGCCCTTTCGGTGACTTAATCTCCTCCCTATGCCATACGCTGTGGTGTACACAGATTATGATATCGTTCCCAAGCATTAATACGTTGTTATTTATTATTGTGAAGGCTTGTCACCAGCAGGAGGGCGTGTGTGAGCGTGTGTAAATGTGATCTAACCTCAGTACTCGTGGATGCACATGTATTGTGCTTAATACAGAGTGCGAGCATCTTGCCTGAGATCTGTAATCTTGTCATCCCGGTCTACACGTTCAACATTACTTGCTCCATTTTTCCGGCATCACTAAATTGTAGTAGCACAGGAAATTAGTATTTTGGAGGTTTTCTTAGTTGGCATTCTGGGCATGTGTTAGCGACTGCGTTTAAACTTTTCGGGGGCGTCACCTGATTGATGACATTTAAAAGCGCTGCTCGTTTTACGGCGAACACAAATACAGACTCCATTACAGAGAAGCAGTACTGTTGTTGTGGTAAGTAATTTATTCTTGATTTCATAAGCTTGTTTGCGTACACAGAATGTGGCTCATCAAAACTTATCTAATTTATTTTTTCTTCGTAGTATTAGTAGTAGTCATAGTAATTTTTAGAATTTCTATATTATTGTTATATTATTAACAACAACAACAATAATAATAATAATAATAATAATAATAATTATAATAATATCTCCCATTAGGGTGCGGGAACGGAACAAAAATCATTGCTGAAAACTTTCTTTTCTCCGCCTCTATAATCTTTTCTCTACCTCAAGATGGCAACTGGCCAGGTAAGTAAAGTTAAAGCTGCCTCCCCCCACATCCCCCTTCCTCCACCGTTATAACATGGGAATATGAACGATTTAGCTTACTACTTTTGTAAAGTTAACAGTGTTTTACAAAAACACTACCGGTGAAATAAGGAACGCTTAAATGTTGACTTGAAGTTGTTTGTGACTCAGTTTGAAGAGAAACCACAGCCGGGTGACTTGATAGAAATCTTCCGTGGTTCATACCAGCACTGGGGCATTTATGTTGGCGATGGCTACATCATTCACCTGGCACCACCATGTGAGTCTACTTAAACAATAAAAAAACAATATTTTAACAGCAACGAAAGAATAAAACAGTAAACATCGTCTTCAGCGTCAATAAACTTTGTGTCCAGAGTAAAACTTTATGGCACCCAGTCTCTGTAAATGGAAGAAAAATTTATGTAAGTATTGCAACTCTTCAGGGAAAATAGCAAATGCCTGCTTAAAAATGCTGCCTGAAGTTATCAGATGTGTGCAGTCATAAGAGGGCAGAGGCGCCGTTAAGTGGGGGAAAGTTAGGACGATTCTAAGGGCCCATGCACTTTGGGGGCCCTCAGAAAACTGATTTATTGATGTAGATTGGGTGTGGTAGGGGCCCCAATCTCATGTTCTTTCATAGGGCCCAAAATTGCTAGCGGCGCCCCTGTAAGAGGGTGTAATAAAAAAGGGTTGTGGTTTTAGAAGATAAATTGCAACTTGTCTTTGGTCATGGCACTAAAATATGTGTTTAGAGAGAGCTATGATATGATTCAAGAAAGCAGGGAAAATAAATGATTAGACAGACTTTATAATTGCAATAGTTCTGTGAGCAAGAAGTTAATACTGAGTAAGTGACATTGTGGACAAAGTATAGACAGTTGTTTTGTTTATATTTGATCTGCTCTGAAAAGCTTTAACATTCAAAATTAAGTCAAAAATAATATTCGTGAAATTTATGGGTTGCCAAGTTACCTGATGTCTCAAACTAGGAGGTATTTTTATATACAGTGAAAAGTCCCAGTGTGTTTATAGAAAATACAGGCAGTTTTATTTGAAGATAGTAGACATCTATGCTATAAAAGTATTAAAAAATTAATATTCAAAAAATATCTATATGTATGATATGCATTTGTATGTGCAACTGAGTGTACCTATTTATTTTGTCTCTTTTTTAAATTCATGATTGTGTTTTTTTTTTAGATAAAACATTGCCTGTCCCTGAGAAATAAAAGTTAGATCAGTATCATTCTAGCATCAATTTGGTTTACTTCAGCCAAATTCGTAAGAATGAATACTCACTTTCTTTGTTTTATATGTAAGTATAATCTTCTAATACAAGGTTTATTCTATCTCTGTGTTTACACCGTAGCTGAACTTGCCCAAGCTGGTGCCAGCAGCATGATGTCTGTACTGTATGATAAGGCTTTGGTGAAGAAAGAGCAGCTCTGGGATGTGGTTGGCAATGACGAGTACAGAGTTAACAATCT
>JAOTRN010000036.1:11564925-11575133 GCA_028566695.1 Bagroides melapterus
ATACTGCTTTCCTTAAAAATGTCATTGGCTAAAAGATGTCAACCAAGTGAACCGATACCTTGACTGTCTGCTCTCTGATGGCTGGATTTGTGTCTGTGAATCCATGAACGACGTGAGGAAAGATCTGAGAATTGACTGCTGCATCATTTAAATATTGAATAAACTGCTCCATCTGTGTTAGAAAGCAAGACAATAAGAAAAAAAAAAAAAAGAGAAACAATTAACAGGACTTCTTCATGACGTTGCTTATCTACTTATGAATACGTCGAAAGTTTAAAAGTCTGCACGTGAATGCTGACCTGCTGCAGAAGCCGTATCCTCATTGCACGATCAGTAGAGGAAAACATTTTCACTATGACGGGGATGATTTTCTGTTGGTATTCTTCTGCAGATAAATACTTTCCCACCTGAAGCCAAACACATCACAGAAAATATTAAAAATTGTTTAAGATTCTGCCTTCAGGTCAATCCATTGAATAATTCTTACATACTACATGCCATGTAATATCCTTTATGGAAAAAACTTTGTTCCAGATAAAAAAAACCAAAAAAAACAAATCGGGCCGACAGGAAACACAAAACAGAAACGATACAAAGAAGTGGGAGAGGGGCTGAAAGTGTCATTTTCCAGGAGAGAATTGGAAGAAAAAATGAAAAAACAACAAAAAAAAAATGACACCACCATTTTTGGTTTTCTACTGGTTTCCTAATTCCTTCTATATCAAAACTTTTATAATCAAGCTTTACTACATCATGTAGACGTCTTCATCCATCCAAAGGGAACTGCTTAGTACAACTGTCTGAGATTTCAGTATCACGATACCAATATCACACTACTGATTAATGGATTATACTGTATATATCTTTCCAAAAAATAATTTAGTCTGAAAATACAAAAGCAAAATATGACCAGAATTCACACACAATCACCATAAAAACACTACCTTAAAAAGTGGGGTTAATACGACGGCACCAGCGTTGCCAAACTCAAACGCTGTGAGGAGCTGAGGCAGGACTTTATGCTTGCAGAAATCTTCAGGGAAAGAGTCAAGATTGTCACTCAAGTCCTGGAAAAACTGTTGTTTCTCTGCTGGCTCCTTAATCTGAACACAAAGACATATTTTAAATTAAAATAAGCATTTGAAAGGCAACCGACAACTAAATGCCCACACAAACACATGTTCAATCTTTAGCAAGTATGTAAAAAGTAATTAGAAAAGACATCACATGTAAACAGTGATAAGGATCTACCTGGATCTGCTCCAGAAACAGGTTACTCTCCACAAAACTGTTGCTGAGAAAGCCTCCAGGAGTGCGACAGTTCTGTAGGAAGCGGGCCGGGTTGGGCCGAGCTTTTGGGTTTGCCCCCACCAGCTCACAATAATGGGGTACTAACTGCTTCGGGATCTACCAATCAGAAAATGTGCACAAATTCAAAAACAAACACAAAAGGCAACAAAAAGAACAAAACAAAACAGGAAGTTCTTATAATAATATAAGCACACAATCACAATTAAGAATTCAAATGTTTTCTCTTTAAAAGACTTACATCACTGATAAATTTACCTTGGGTTTCTGCTAAAACAAAAAAAAAATCTAACAGACAATTTCCTTTACATTTGTAGCATTCACCAGATCTCATTTTTTGTACAACTGAGCAACTGAGGGTTAAGGGCCTTGCTCAGGGGCCCAGCAGTGGTAGCTTGGTAGAGCAGGGATTCGAACTCGCAACCTTCCGATTGGTAGACCAACACCTTAACCACTAGGCTACCACATCCCCTTACAATCCCATCCCTTTACAATCACACTTCCCACACACATTATTACATTTTTTAACCTCCAGAATGTAAAAATTTAGGAACTTTAATTTCTGGTCCAAAAAAACTTCTTAAGCAGAAGCTTAAAGTTTTATAGCAGATACAGAAGACCTAAATTTAACTAATCCAAACTTCATCGGAAACCTGTTTTTTTTATTACTGGTTTTGAATCTGGTTTGCTAGTTAAATTACCTTGCCAAGAGATCGCAGAGATGAGGCACGAGGCAGAGATCCATTAAACACCTCCCAAATTAAACAACCCAGCCTCCACACATCACCTGACCTGTGATGACACAAAACATATAAACATTTTTTTTTACCATGATCTGTAACATACTGGACAGATAACATCCTACTGGTGTTCAGAATAATATGAAAGCTCTGGGCTTTCTCTCCTTTATTTCTGTAAAGTTCTCTTAAGTTTCTCTTTGTCAATATCCCACTCACCATTTCTCTCCTGCACTTTTGGAGCCTTCTGGTGGGTCATACTTCTCTAGTTCTGGGCTCACTACTTTAGCAGGGGGTAATGAGGAAGGTTCTCCTTGGTCAGAGGTCACATAATCCAACCCCCCTAGCTTCCATTCTCCAGCTCGATCCACAAACACAGCCCACATTCCAAGGTTGTTGTGCAGAAGATGGCAGTCATTCACTAAAAAACTCAGTGCTTTCTAAATGGAGAGGAATGAGAAGAATCAGAAAAACACAATGCCCAAGAGACTACCAGGAAACGTCAACCATAAAGTTTGTGTCAGTAAATATAAAAAAGAACATACAGAAAATTGTACTAGTGTGTGATAGACTTTATTTACTCACCACAATCTGATGAAGGCCCCAGGAAATCTCCAGCTCTCCTGACCCACCCTTCTCTGCCTGAGTTTTCAAATGTGCTGCAAGTGGAGTCACCGGTTCCGTGACCAAGTACAAGCTTTTCTCTGTCTGCCAGACACACGAGACAAACAACATCTTATAAATGACTATATATTTTCAGTGCCTATTTGTTTAATCATCTGCTTTAAGATGAATTTATACTGTCACTGTTGAATGCTCATTTTTGATTAGGCAACGAAACAAACATACCTGTGTTGAAATGGTGACATTTTTACCAGGATACGTTTGTTTAACTTTTTTTTGGAAGGAGTTTTTTTTTTTTTGATTGCCTGCACTATTGCTTTTTTAATTGCTGTTCTACGGGAGGAATCAAAATACTCTGAGACACACTGTTATGAAAAAGAAACAGTGGGATGATAACAGTACGTCTGCTTTGCATTAGGCCGCATCACACACCATCACTGATTATTGTCTACTATAGAGCATATCCCACTGTAATATATTTTGTTGGTATGATATAATGATATATCAATAACTCAGTCAGGTCAGAAACTAACAGTGGGAATAGGAATCTATGACTTATAGTGATGTAATGTAAAGAAAGAAAGAAAATTACAGATATTAATAAAATGTCAATATTACAAGACATTATACAAACAGATGGATGAGTCAGCACTGCTGTATGTTCTCCCTGCCCGCCTTCATTAGTACTCACCTCCAGTCCATCTACATAAGCCAGGATGTTGGGATGCCGCAATGTCTTCATGCGCTTGAATGCTGCTTTGGCCAGCTGTGTCTGCTCCTCTGTACCCTGGGCCACCTCGTACAAGAACACAGACACTGGCTCCCCAGTTGTCTACAGAGGAAATACACAGAAAGTTACAATTCAAAAACTTGTATGAGTTTGAGGGTAGTATGCCGATACATAAAACAAATCCAACATGGATGTTCTTTACTTCTCTTCATATGCAATACACATGATAGTTTCCTCAGTCTAGTTCTCAAATCCTCAAGGTGATCAAACTGTGAAATACATCAAATCCAGTCTGCTACCACATCAGACTGGAACACATCAGACACACAAAGATTACCTTAATTGATCTCTTAATTAGACAGAGCAGCTCAACACCTCAACACCTCTCAACATCTTCTACTGCAGGTTCAAGAAAGACACTTTCACACCTTTCACTCACCCCAGCCCACTGACTGCCCCATCACACCTCCCCAACACCCAAGCTCCATTCACAATCTGTGAATAGGATGTGAAAAAGTTCTTCCAGGGACAGAAGGTCAGGAAAGCACGTGGCTAGACGATCTCAGCCCCTCCTGTCTCAAAGCATGTGTTGACCAACTGGCTTCAAACTTCACGCATATTTTCAAATCACTTCAACTGTGTTCAACCCTTCTGTTTCAAACAATCCACCATCACCCGAGTCCCCAAGAAACCCTTCATCAGAGGTCTGAATAACTACAGGCCTGTTGCACTAACAACTATAGTAATGAATTACTTTGAGCGAGTTGTATTGGCCCACCTAAAGAACATCACAGAGCAGCTGTTAGATCCCCTTCAGTCTGCTTACTGGGCAAACTGTTCAGTGAACGATGCAGTTAACATGGCGATGCACTACATCTTGCAACATCTTGACAGCCCAGGAACCTACACAAAAAATTTGTGTTGACTTTAGTTCGGCCTTTAATACAATAATCCAGACATCCTCACCTCCAAACTCCTACAGATTACTGTACATCCTGACATATGTCAGTGGATCACCAGCTTCCTGACAGGCAGGAAACAGCAGGTGAGGCTGGGCGGAGTCACTTCTAGCATACAGATACTAAACTGCATTTCCATGGGCCCAGCTGTCAAACTCCTAAGGTTTGCAAATGACACTACGCTCGTTAGACTCATCCAGGACGGTGACGAGTCTGCATATCAGCAAGAGCTGGATCATCTGGTGCTCTGGTGCAGTCAGAACTGGAGCTGAACATGCTCAAAACTGTGACGACAGTGGACTTTAGGAGATCACAATATCCAACAACTGTGTGTCAACTGTGGAGTCCTTCAAGTTTTTGAGAACTACCATTTTCCATGACCTGAAATGGGATCCAACATCAACTCCATCCTCAAAAAGGCCCAGGAGAGAAAGTTCTTCCTGCGCCAACTGAGGAAGTATGGTCTGCCACATAAGCTGCTGATACAATTTTATATTGCAGTCAGTGAGTCTGTCCTGTACACATCCATCACTGTCTGGTGTGGAGCAGCCATAAAACAGGAACAGGCTGCAGAAAAGAATTAAAACATGAGAAAGAATCTTTGGAGCTCCCCTGCCTAATCTCCATGACTTGTATTCTACAAGAACCAGATCTCCCCAGTAAAGTTACTGAATGATTTGTACATTAGAAGTAACAAATGTAAAAGTGTTTTATGTTGGTCTGTACTTGAGAGCTGCCGGAATCAAATTCCTTGTGTGTGTAAACATACTTAAGGAATAAAGTCTGACTCTAATTCTGAGCTAGTGAAGGAGTAAAATGCAACGTACATAAATGACATAATGCGTATTCGTTTAATAGGGCACAGTACTGACTATTCAACAATAATTGCAGTTTCCTGTAAGTAAAAGGGCAAAATTTAGACACAGACATATAAATTCACTCAAATATTTATTAATTTTGTATAAAGGACTACTATCTCTGTGTGTTTTAAAGGCTAGTCAAGACAATCAGGATTCACAATAGTCTGATAAATGACACTGTGATAGAGATCAAGAAAAAGATCATATTTACGATAATAAACTCAGCTGCGTATAAGCACTAAATGTTTGGACATTTTTGGTTCAAAAATACAGAATCACCTCTAATGCTAGCTAGCTAGCTTATCCAGGGTACAGCTAGTTTTGCTGCCACTGTGGACTGACTGACGTGGCGAAGATGCTAGCCTACAAAGCTACGTGGCTGTTTACAAAATACAAATACAAAACGCCTTCGTATAAGAAAACAACTATATAAATGGCAAATATATATGAAACAAATAGGCTAGAATAATGCTATCACGTCGTACGCCACTCTGCTTTTGGTAATATTGCGAGAGCTACCGTGAATGCTAACCGGATAGCTCATTAACTCTAGCCCGAGGATGCACGTCGCGGCCTGTTAATATCAAAGAAACAGCAAAGCGTTTTTTTCCTCTTACCTTGCGTTTCCCACGATGAAGAGTCCATATACCCGTTTTATCTTGATTGTCTGATAAAATTTCATAGTTGAAGTCTTTAACGGGATCCCTCGAAAAAAAAGACCACATCCTTCAATCGTTTGCCGTGCATTAAACACCGAGTAAAGCAGCTCTAGTAACCGGTCTAACACCGGAGCGAGGAAATCATCACCGCAAGAGGGAGCCGCTTTCAGATAACACGGTAACACCGGGGCATGTGGAAACGAGTTGGGTGAGTTCAGATCGATCCTTGTTTAAATATAAATACAATCAATTTTCTATCAATTATAAGAAATTAGCTTTCTTGCCATAGTAAAACAAAATTACCCCAATAGATGATACATTTCTAAAATCGGTTTAAGAAGCTTAAACTGTGAAGCAACAGGCTTTTATGATTTTAAGCATTACCAGAACTGAGGGAAACCCTTTCCTTTAGGTAATTTACGACATTTTCAATGGTCCAGGCTTTTAGTTTCGTCTTCGGTTACAATTTTTAAAAGATGCAATAACATGATTTATTAATTTTCCAAATTCACAGTAGAAAGTCACTACTGACAGGCAAGTCAAGTATATTTTCCTCGCTTGCAGTAGCATCAGGTTTTTACATTATATGAACACATCTTTAAAATGACAAATTTTCTAAAATGTATTTTATTCTAAAATTTTCTTGAACTGTGATTTAAACCACCACACATTTTAACAGTACATCTTATGTACACATCACATAAAAGGGTAATATGGAGCCATGGAAAATTGTTTTATAAGAAAAAACCCAAAAACTATCAACTTTCTTACTTCAGTCTTTATCATAAAGTTTGAACACACTTCATTGTATCATCTCACACGAAATATGTCTTTCAACCACTGCAGTCTTAAGTCAAATATTTATTTATTACAAATATTTAAAACATTTATAAACTTTACAGGTTTTCAATATCACCCATCAGTTACAATGTCCCAATTAACACATTTGCCCAGAATTGCAAAAATAATTCAAGATCAGCTACAGAAATTAATCTATACAGTATTCTGGGGGGGAGGGGAAAAAAAAAAAAAAAAAAAAGTAGCTTAGTGTTCAGAATTTTACACCAAAAATCATGCTGATTTCTAAAAAAGAAAACATATAAAGCAGGTAAGGAATCTGGTGAGTGCAGTAGTGTAGTCTACACTACAGTTAAAAAATGTTTATTTGTAAGATTATTTGTGAGAGTCTCTGTACCACCCACCAGAGAATAGTATGATTTAAGAAATGTACAAGAAATCCAAGGCATATAAGCAACAGAAATCGACTACCATCATTTACATGACTGTACTACATAGCTCCAAAGGGAAGTGGGATAAAAATGCATTAATTTGACACCTTTCTGTACATCGTTACATTTTGGACTATACCAGTACCAACAACCGAGTGCAAAAAATCAGATTTTTTTTATTGAAAGAATTAGTGTAAACATCAATTTGAGATGCATGTAGCAGCATTCCATAAGATTTAGACAGTTTTAATTGGCTTCTCACATTTCATGTAAGTATAAGGCACTCATAACACAGAACCTAACAAAGCAGTCATACCATCATTTCCATTTTACTTTATACAATTAGACAACTTGTACAATTTTGTGCTTGAATAGCAGGTGTTCAGTGAGCACATACCAAGAGCCCAGAGAATAACCCTTCCTTACACCCTAGTACCTGATTTTCATCAAAAACCATACAGACATCAGCAGAATTAACATTTGCAAGCCTTCAATGTCTTCAAAGGCCATGACAGCCAAGGACTAGATTTTAACTGAGCCCTACTTAAAATAACACACTTACAAATTCATGTAGTTTTATGTCTTTATTGTGTGATTTTTAGGAATATAAAGCCAGTTGACTGGTCTTGTTAGCCAGCCTTGTAGGAGTAATGTTTACATATTCAAGTAGTGCTGTACTTGTACAAAGTTTAAGCACAAGAAAAACCAAACTAGATGAAGGAAAGGTTTTGATGGCGTAATGGCGATATTTACTGAACACACATTGGTGTGTATGCTATATAGCCATAAATAGGAAATGTATACATTATGAAAAAAAACTATAGCACAACTGACGATGAGTAAACTAAATACAGGACTAAGTAAAAGTCAGTGCTATTGACCAACTTTTTTCTGTAAGCCACGAGTAAGAACAGCAGTTTGTGAAGCAAAGACACCGCAGGGAATTGAACCCCATCCCAGAGAAACCAGGAGTGCCACCACCGGAGTCTTTTGCTTTTTTTTTGGAGGCTAAAAAGCAAAACCTGAAGGAACATAACTGTTCCCTCAGGAAAAGAAAAACCTCACAACTGCTGCTCTACCATATTCGGGCCTTTCCTCAAGGGCTTTTCTTTACTCCTGAAACTACACAGAAGATGGAAGATTTCCCCATTCCCAACACAATCCCTTTACACTAAAAGGAGAAGCAGATAACACTTGGACTCTTAAAATCAAATTCACAAGCTGGATTTCTGACCAAAGTTTAAGACAAGGCCATTCATTTCAGGCAACCGTCATGTTCATTCCCATGTGAATATCTGAAAAGACAAGAGAACATGTTTATACACCCCCCCCAAACCCCGAAGGCTATAACTGTATTCAGCGATTACCACCACGCAATCCTCTTGACGCTGGACGAGTTACATGGCCGACTCAGTGTTGAGATTCAAACTTGGTGCTTTTCCTGTAACTAGACACAAGTTGCACGTTGTCCCTTCCCAAACAAGTCCCCAATGCCTTCTGGAATTTTATTTTTAAAGTATGAAATCAATCTTAATGGCTGAATCAAACTTATCAATTTCTCCACTGAATCCTTACAATCATGTTTCCATCACCACACTGCTGTGAGCTGCAATGAAGGGGAAAAAAAAAAGAAAAAAAAAAGGGAGAGATTATGGTACCCCCACCCCACCCCACCCATTACATAATTTTATCCAACCGTGTAAACCAATACAAAATGGACACCATGTTACTACTGAAGACAGCTGGGAGCTCCAGACTGTAGGAACATTAAGACCGCACATCCATCCACTCAACGTTACAGGACGATTGTAAAATTTGTCGAGCCAAGATGATGTATCTGCAAAAACAAGAGAGAAAATGGTTTCCCCCACCCACCCCTCCGTCCCCATTGCCCAAAACTACACTTTCAGATGAATTGCCTTAAATGAAGTTTGATGTTTGTAGTGCAAAGCTGGTGTGCATGCAATTACAATTTAAAGCTACACATACCCATGAAATGAACCATGTTTACTTAACTCCATTATCAGGTAGCAGCAGAGTGATGCTCAAATAGCAGCAAGACAAGCCTCAAGTTGATCAGAGAGTGACTGGATATCCCAGTGCTCCATCAAAGTTAGGGCTGTCCAAGGCGGCACACTCAAGACAAATTTTGCACCCCTAGCAAAATTAACCTGAGAAAATGGAGGGGAAACAGAACAGAAAGACGCGCACACAGCAACACAGCACGCAGAGGACGTTGATGGGGGCCTTCAGAGGTTTGGATTAAGCTCTCAAGCAGACAGGAGGGAGGATCACCATTCAGTGAGGACACTCATTAACCACAAACAGCTAGGCATTCAGATGCAGTTATGAACCAAGTTGAAAGGTGATTGATCTGGAATAAAGAGGCTTCAAGAGAAAGAGAGACACACACATACTTCCACCACACTAATTGCAATACAAAACACACTCACCATAAAGGCTTAAAGAATATAATTAAGCTTATGAATGTTATTTAGGTTATCCATTTTAAAAAGGATGAAGAAAAAAAATTAAGAGTTAAGACACCTGGTTTCTACATGCTCCACATGACCCCACATCTAGCATTTAGTTTGCCTCAGACAACTGGTAAGATTTCTGCAGGGAAGAAAAGAAAAAGCACCCTCCCCAGCCAATACTAAAATTTTCCCCATACACTAGTCAAAATATATTGTCCAATTTCAGCTGCACAGTTGCACAGCTCAACTCAGCCACTATCAATTTGGAGTCTGTAGTGCAGTTGCACAACAATTGAAAGTCATTTGCTTTACATTTGCAAAGCTTTAGAGATCACATCTGCACAGTTGCACAGAAAAGGCCAAGTACCAAAGTTTTGCCTCAGAGTTAAACCATCCTGCCTGTTGGAATTCAAGGGAGCAGCCGAATCCTAGTCATGCTATTTCCTGGATAGATGGCATTCTTCAAGGGCTTTATGATTCTGAAAAACCAAGAGGGGAGAAGGAGAAAAAAAAAAAAAAAAAAAAAAAAAAAAAAAAAAAAAAAAAAAAAAACCCAAACCCAACCCAAAAAATTGATTAAAAAAAAAATTTTTTAAAAAATTAAAAAAAAAAAAAATAAAGGGGA
>JAOTRN010000036.1:11603097-11617236 GCA_028566695.1 Bagroides melapterus
ATAACTCACCCTGGTGCCTGATAGAATGACGATCTCCTCACAGAAGTTAATGTGGGACGTGACAGTGTCTGTATACTGTATAAAAACATCCCAGTATAGATTCCAAGCACCCCTGTAGTTCCCCCCACAGCCTCACTGGTCCACTTTGATGTCCTCACAACAGATTTGCAGAGTTTTAATCTCTGTCTGTAGGCAGGAATCAAATGCACTGTGATGTGATCAGACTGGCCCAGTGCAGCACGAGGTACAGCGTGGTAAGCATCGCTGATGGTGGTGTAGCAATGATCCAGTACCTTCCTCTCTCTGGTTGGGCACTTGATAAACTGTTTGAATTTTGGCAGTTCGTGGGAGAGATTACTTTTATTAAAGTCTCCTAGGACAATAATCAAGGCGTCCGGGTTCATCTGTTCCACACAAAATCTCGTCAGCCAGCGTGCGCTGCGCCTCGCGCACTTTACCTTGCGGCGGGATGTAAACACCGACGAGAATGAATGAAGAAAACTCACGAGGAGAGTAAAAGGGCTTGCAGTCAATGGTGAAGGCCTCCAGATCCAGGGAACAAAGTTGAGACAACTTTCACATCGTTGCACCAACTGTTATTAATATAAAAACAGATTCCCCCACCTTATGTTTTGCTGGAAAGCTGTGTGTCTATCCGCCCTATAAAGATTAAATCCGCACAGCAAATTATGATTGCTCTAAGAATTTGTGGTGTACAAACAGTTGCGTTTATGTACGTAAGGGTTAAGGTAGCTTTGGAACAGTTACCATTGCTCTCTGAGTCCATTTCATTTGGCCATGACACATTCATTTCAAATTCTGAAAACTTTCTTGTGGTTTTTTTAGGTGGCTCTTTATAACATTCGATTTCTTATGGAATAACTAGGCCGTTTTTGAAACACCTAAAGTCAAGGTGTTACCGAATTACACAGACACTGGGGAGTTTTCTAGAGTTTATGTAGCCAAGAAGAACAGGCAAAATTATTTTCAGCTTATGTCAAATCAGTGCTTATCTTTTTTTTGTTTGTGACCAAAAGAAAATATTGACCTAATTCAGGTAGCTAGTGTGATTATGCCTCTCTATCATCCCCTACAGGAGCAGCAGCAGTACTGTGCTTCACTGCAGGAGAACAAGGCCCTGCTGGAGGAGCAGCTTGATGACGCACGGGCCCGATGTTCTGCCCTACGGGAACTGGAAAAAGACAATCTTTTGCTCAGGCAGAAACTCATGGACATGGAGGCGGTACGAGAGTGCGGCTCATCTTTTTTAATCAGACGTTTACTGAATAGAAATGTTAAATATAGTAATGAATAAGTGCCACCCATAATGAATAGCTTCAGTAGGAAGGAGGAAGCTATGTGTGTGGGGTGTGTGTGGAGAGGCAGAGGGTCGATGAGGGGGTGTTTTTGTGTGTGTCTGTGTGTAGGAGCGGGATGTGGAGAGGCAGAGGGTTGATGAGTTGCTGGAGATGAATATGAGTCTGCAGATGGATCTAAAGCGCCCATCTCATTCTGCTGATGTCACACAGAGAGTGACTCATCCTCATGTCCTCTACTCGGAGCTGGAGTCCGATGAAGAGTTTCAGGAACCCAAAACCCCTGAAGATCATGGTGACGATTTAGCACATGGCACTTGACCACCCTGTCACTTTCTGATTTAGTGCCAAGACGTTACTTTTTTTGTCTATTGCTTTTCCATAAGCTCTTTTTCCTTTCCCTTAATTCTAAACAGAAGTGGACCTGAAGCCGCTGAGTGTGGAGGTGAACGAGGCATCCTCACTAAGGCTTCTGGGAGCTGAGAACGAAAACGCTGAACTGAGGAGACGACTGGAGCGCCTGCAAGCCGAGCAAGAGGTTAGAGGTCACATGGCAGGCTTGTTCAAATGAATGCAATAAAAAGATTTTATGATTTGCAAATCTATAGTTACTTGAATATAATCTAAATTTTAGAAATTGATATTTATCAAACCATTATGCTGCTGTTATGAATCTCAATGATCAACTCAAATGTTATCGAGTTACATATACAATAATGCGATTAATGAGTCATAACAATTATAATCAGCAGTGCATTCATGTACGATTAATTTTGACAAGAACTTAACTCCATAACATCTTTTTGATTTAAAACATCAGCACCAGTTTGTCTATTTGACAGACATTTGAATTACAAATATTTAATTACAGAGCATGCTGTAATTACGGGTTGTCAGCAGTCGTTTCCCTCCAGATGACGGTGTCACGATTAAACACTAAGCCATGAATACCAACGAACTCTTACATATAATTTGGAACATTTGCAAAAGTAAGACTGGGCGATCAGATTAAGCTTTAATTCATGAACCTCCTTTTTTTAATGCAATACGTTCAGATATTTTTATTTACGATCTTTGACCAGTTTATCAGGTACAAGTTACCGACTCTGCTAAGAAACAGTGTTAATGTACACGTCCAAATCTTCATTATGATGGATAATGAACTAAGGCTCGTAAAAGATAATTGCCGTTTTGATCTGAGCTGGGAGATGCAATTATTTTTTCATGGACAGTTATTGACAATAGCTTTTTTTTAATCTGATGTTTGCTGAACCTCTAAAGGCATCAGTAGGAGAGTGTGGCTGATTGGATTTGCTTCCATTTTGACCACTAACCCTGGTGTCCTCACTCTGTTGGTGATAATGAGATGCTTAACTTGTGTTGCTTAGGCTCTGCCCACAAACTCTCCTGAGGTGACAGAGGCTCTTCAGAGACAGACAGACAGACTCAAACAACTGGAAGAAGAGCACCAGAATACCCTCAGAGAGGTAAGACACTTCACATGCACACATTCAACAAACAATAAACAGAAAGCCCACACTACAGATTTTGCTTTCAGTTTGTTTGATCTGCTGCTTTTGGGCTTCAGGTTTCAGGTTTTATTTTTTCCCTCCCAACTGTCAGTTTCAGAACCTGCAGAATGAAAATACCAGTCTAAAGAGAAACCTTGAAGAGCTGGAGAAAACTAGACTCCAAGAAAAGCAGAAGGAGAGGTCAGCTGGAGAGGTGGAGAGAGAGATCCCGAGAGGGGAGTGTGAAGGAAAAGATATGGGAAAAGATGAGGAGGCAGACAAAAGGGAGAAGAGAAAGGAGGAGATGATGAGAGCACAGAGGGAAGCTGGAGAAGGAGAGGAAGTTCTCCTGAAAGAGAGAAAAGAAGAGACTAAAAATGACATAGAGACAAAAGAAAGAGGCGAGGCAGAAGGAGAGAAATGGACAGAGATAGGAAAAAATAAAATTAAAAACGTGACACCAGAGGAGGAAAGCAAATCAGACGATCAGATATCCATACAAAAAGGAAAACAAGAAGAAGAAGAAGCGAGAAAGATGGAGGTGGAGGTGGATAAGCTCCACAGGGAGATCTATGATCTATCTATTCAGCTGCATCAGGCAGTTGAGGAGGCAGATCAGCAAGCAAATCTGGTTCAAGAGCTGCACTCCAAACTGGGAGAGCAGACTAAGAAGTCTCGGGAGACGGAGCAGAAACTGGCTCTTCTGGAAGTTGAGAGCCAGAGACTGAGGAAAGCAGCAGAGAGCCTCACTGAGGCCAGGAAACAGATAGAGGTATTAAACTATTTACCATCATCTATTAGACAATACAGTATTAATTTGTCCATATTTGACTAAATGTGCTGGGCAGAGAACCTAATAATAAAAAAATGAGACCAACGCTAATACTGACATAGAGACAACAGTGGTGGTCACACACCTATACACTGAACCCATATCAGTTACCTAAACCATCACGCACAATCATTGACATCATCCAGTGTAAAGACATAGATCATGCTCGATAGTGGCATGTGATTAAAACCCAAAATATTCTCAGAATTTCAATAAATATGCACATGAAATGAAATACTTCATGAAAAAGCCCGCAGTGAAACACATTATGGCGACATGATGGTGATAGAGCTACCGTGAGATCTGATTTGGCTCAAGTAGTTAGTGAAACATGAAATTTCAAGCGCAACAGCGTCGATGGCAGTATTAGGATGAATTTTGAAGTTTATCTGTTTATCTAGAGTGCAAAGATGAAAAGCTGAGCGAGCTGGACAGACTAAAGAAATAAAGCAAAAAAAAAGCACTGCTGCGTCACTTTCCTGAGGTAGCGATGGAGCAAGAGCTAAATCTCACTGGCACCACTATCAGCATGTAGTCGAACAGCATTGTGGGAAATCTAGGAGAGTGTCAAAATGTAAATAGACCAACTTGTCAATTCCCCAATTTTAGATGCTATTGAAGATCACAAGAATGATTTAAATATTTTTCAAAAGTTGCTACATATTTGTTTGTTTGTTAGATTTTGCAGTGTGAATCCATGCACCAGGAGGAGGAACTGATGCGTCTGCGCAGTCAGGCAGAGCTGCAGAAGATGGAGGCTGCACTTATTCCTCAGCTAGAGGGAGAGAGAGCTGCACTGGAGAGGGAGAGAGAAACCCTCAAAGCAACCATAGATTCTCTTCGGGCCTCAGTGCGCAAGGTGAGGATGCACACTAATAAAACTTTAATGAGTATCATTGTAGAGCTGTAAAACCTGTTTATTAGCTTCATTTATATCTGATTGTAGATCAATATAAATATTAAAGGTTGATTAGTTGAGTAAAAAAGTTGTTTATTGAAGGGAATTAAACACGCAGTGACATTTTTCAAGATTCTTATTCTCAAAATCATTTTTAAAGACACATTTCATTGTAAAATATATATAACATTTAGGGTGGTATTATTATAATTGTTTATTTTTTCTTCTTAATTCTTTTATTTCTTGATATTTAAAGGGTGATCAGCTTGAGTTGACCAATCAAACACTGAAGGCGGAGCTTGAGCGTTTAGGACGGAGCTTGGATTCTGCCCGTCGACGTGAGGAAGAGCTAGAAGCTGAGCTAAAGGAGTCTGGCCTAGAGATCGAATCTCTGGGCAAGAGGCAGGATGAGGCCATGCTGGAGGTTGCACGACTGGAGCAGGAGAAGGAGGTGTGTCAATCCGAGCTGGACAGTCAACGGCGTGAGCAGAGACAGAAGGAGCGTGAGATGGCCAGACTCCGGCAGCAACTGGAGAGCACTGCTTCGGCCCTGGAGCACGGCAATCAGAGGGCCTGCAGCCTGGAGCTGCAACACAGGTTCAGATCCTGATTACTGTAGCACTACTACGACTACTACTACTACTCATGATAACCAATGAAATTCAGAGATACTTTAGAACAGGGTCCACAAAGATGAAGCATGTCGAGATGATTTAACTGTAAAATAAATTCAGTGGACCTCCTCAACACAGATTTATTTGTATGAATACACGAGCCTTTACAAATTTAACTGCACGTTAAGATCACTCAAAAATAATCAAAAAGAGCATCTTCTTTTCCCCCAATAAAAAAGGTACATGAGACCATCAGCATGTGAATCTAAAATGACTGACAAGTCAGTCAAGCGTTATGTTATCAGACAGCCTGGAAGCTTCTATTATATTAGATTATATTATCTTATCAGACAGCCTGGAAGCTATTAATGAATATTTTTAATTCGGTACCGTGTAATAAAATATATCACTGTATGTTTGACTTTGCAAAAATTATATAATTATAAAAGTATATAATTCATTTAACTTTAGCTATATTTATTATGAATACCACCGAAAAAAAGGAGTAAGGACTAAGACCAAAAATAAACAGGCATACAACAAAGTCAAATCCTACAATGCCAAATCCTACACTAATAATTATAGTTAGACAGTGACTAAATTAGCTGCTTGCTTTGCTGTGATGATCAGCGCAGTTCCAATAGCTCCAAAAAGAGGCTTCATCACTTTTAATTAAGATGTAGTCACTATAAAAGTTTACATACACAATTTCTTATGGGTTGATATAATTTACATTGTTTAAAAAAGAAAGAAAGAAAGAAAGCTCAGACTTATATTAATTAATTAATATAATTTATTTGGACATAAGAGTTGAGTAGGTTACTTGGAATGGCTTGTTTTCAAGCAATTACAGTTTGTCTCACAAGAAACAAAGGGCTCTCGGCTTTAGGGCTCCACTCTGTTGCTGAAACACAGACTCAATTTTCTCACCCCATGTTACTGTAGACGGGCGTGTCAGGAACTTACCCAGCTTAAAGAGACCTGCATCCAACTAGAGGAACTGAAGAAGGAGAACCAACAATTGAATGCGCTAAATGCTGAGAACAGCACAAAGATCACCTCTTTAACACAGGTATCATCAATACATTTCGCATTATAAATATTTTATTCACTCTTCTGGTGGAAGTATGTGTTGCTATGGATGTCCATAAAGAAATTGTTTAAAATGTGTCTTATTTATTTACTTTTTTTAGGAGTTAACAAGTGAGAGAGTACAGTCCCAGACATTGAGCGCTCAGGTTGCCGAGTTAAACCAGCTAATTGAAGAGTTCGAAGGCAAACTTAAAACGGCCACCTCACAACTTGCACAGCTGCAGGACGAGCATGCCAGAGTGTTATCAGAGACCACTGCGTCTCTCTGCGATTCAGGCACCGGGAGGAACGAAGATTCCAGACAAAGTTCAAAGCAGAAAGAAAGTGCAGAGGAGGCACATATCAGCTCTCAGGATCAGATCGTAGCCATTGAGTCATCCTCTGAAAACAAAAAAGCAGTGAGTGCTGAAATCTACAGTGAGAGCCAACACCCTGACAGCAAGAAACTGATAAATTTGGAGAAGGAGGTTTGTTTATGCTTGTGCCTATGATTGATTTTATGTACACAGTAATTTGATTCCTTCATTTATAAGATTATTAAAGTGGTCATATGAACAGCAAAGTACAAAATATTATCTTGCTAAAGACGTCATCATGGATTTTCAAAGAAATTATTAGATTCCTGTCCCTATAAACTGTTTTTAAGTTATCTTATTATATATATGGTTATATTGGGGGCAGTGGTGGCTCAAGTGCTTAAGGATCTGGGTTGTTTATCAGAGGATTGGGGTTCAAGCCCCAGCACTGCCAGGCTGCCACTGTTGGGCCCTTGAGCAAGGACCTTAGTCTACTCTGCTCTAGGGGCGCTGTATCATAGCTGCCCCTGTGCTTTGACCCCAAGCTCCTCAGTCGGGGTATGTGAAGAAAGGAATGTATTGTATATGTTGTGATAATAAAGCGTTCTATGCCCCAATTCTAATTTCTTATATATATATAGTTATAATGCTCATCATAACAACATATAATCATATTGTGACTTTAGTGCTGATGTTCTGTAATCCCTGTGCCTGCATTATGTCCCAGAATGTAGTGCTGCAGGGGGAACGAGAGGTGTTGCTGTCACAATTGGCCCAATCACAAGCAGCCTGCATTCAGCTACGAGAACAGCTGGATACACTGCAACGTCACTCCATCAGCCTGCAGGAGAGCTGCTCGAAACTGCAGGACCTCAACACCAAACTACAGGTACTTGTGTGTGGGTGTGTAATTAACAGGGTTTTAAAGATCTTTTCCTCTGATGCCAAGCATACTCTGATAGCTATCAGTGTGGTGGTAATCATGTCCCCTATCACGTCTTCATCATATCTTTAATACGTCTTCATCAAATTCCCATCATGTCCCCAAGACGTCTCCAACACCCAGTACATCCACGTTAAGTTCCCATTACAATCTTATTACTCTTCCCTCACATGCCCTGACATCCCCATCATGTCCCTGTCACTTCTTCTTCTTAACATGAAGCTAATAGGTAGAGAAAAGTTATATGCGATGTCACCCCATAAATTAAGCCCAGACTGGAAATTCTATTTAAAAACTTTTCTACAAAATGTGTAGTTATACAGGAAGTATTTATATGCTAATGACAATCATAAAGCTTGTATAGTAAGGCTGACAAATACTGCATGATGTTTTTACACTGTTCCACTGTCCTCGGTTTTCTGTCACAGTTTGTCATTCATCACCTCTCCTTCACATCCACGTGACTTCTTCATCGCTTTCACCCACTAGCAGAAAATTTCACACAATGGAAATATCAAATGATTTTCCCAAAAAAAAAAAATGCAAATTAAGTTTTTGCAGAAAGAAACCACATCATCCTTAAAACTGACTGATCATTTTATCCTGCACATTCAGCACGAGCTTTTGAGCTCTGGATATGTGGAAGTATATTAAAAACTCACATCATGAAGACTTTAGTTCCTTATTATCTTAGATGATCTGTAGAGTCTTCCATAACAATCTTCTTGAAAATGTTTTTTTCAGCAGAGATGATGAATTATTAGAGAGATCACATAAATATAATCTTGAATTACAGCCTTCACTGCTGTCAGAGCCGCTGTTCCAGAAAATTAATCAACCACCTTCTGATGAATCAGATCTGAGAATTCAGAAGCACTGTGGTATTAAAGTACTAATCTCCTGGTCTCTGTTCATCTTTCTCACTTAGGTGGAGCAGGCTTCTCTAAGCTCCCAGAATGCCTTAATGTTGGTACAGTGTAGAGAGATCGAGGTGCGCTGCGCTACTCTAGAGGCTGAGTCTAAGGTGTGGCAGAAGGAGAAAGAAGAGTCAGCAGTGCGTTGTGAATCCTTAAGAATGGACCATGAGAGGCTTACAGTTTTACAGCAGAGGCAGGAAGCAGAGCTAGAAGAGCTACTGGCCAAGCACAGTCAACTAAAGAGTAGCAGTCGAGGTGTAGAGGCTCAGTACAGAGA
This sequence comes from Bagroides melapterus, assembly GCA_028566695.1. Lineage (NCBI taxonomy): Eukaryota > Metazoa > Chordata > Actinopteri > Siluriformes > Bagridae > Bagroides > Bagroides melapterus. The sequence goes on from JAOTRN010000036.1 coordinate 11,611,794, forward strand.
ACTGGAGGCCAGGTAAGGTTCACTACACTACACTACGGGGAAATGTTCTGGGAAACTTACACAAACATTTCCTAATAAAGTCAACTCAAGGTCATAAAGGAATCTACTCAATGCTATGCTTTAGTTAGAAATCCTAGAATGCTTTTAAAATCCTATTTTTGGAGAGCAGATGCTTTCTGACTTTTAAAGAAGTCCTTTTTAATTAAAAGAAACTCTAAATTTCATCATATATATTTAAAAAGTAGAAGAAACAAATAGGCATATACTTACTACAGAGGTACATTTATTGTAATATATCAAATGTTTCACACAGTATGGTGCCAAAGGTTTGTGGACGCTTTACCATCACACCCATGTGTGCTTTTTGAACATCTCATTCCAGATTTAGTCCCCAGTTGCTGGGATAACAGCACCAATCATCTAGGAAGGTTTTGGATTGTAGCTGTGGGGATTTGCTGAACTCAGAAGCATTAGTGAGGTCAAGGGTCGATGTTGTGTGTGGAGGCCTGGCTGCAGGACATGTTTCATTTCCTCCCATATAGGTGCTTAGTGCAAGTTCTTCCACTCCTCCCTTGGCAAACCATATCTTCATAGAGCTGGCTTTGTGCACAGGGGCATTGTCATGTCATGCTGGAACATGTTTAGGCCTCTTAGTTTTAGTGAAAGGAAACTAACGCTTACACTGGCATTCTAGACAACAGTGTTCTTCCAAATTTGTGGCAGCATTTTGGGGAAGCCCCAGATATGAGTGTGATGATCAGGCGTCCACAAACCTTAGCTCATATAGAGTATGTATAATGTGTATTTTAAGAAGCACATTAAATAGAACTTGAAAATGTATTCTTTTAACATGGTAAGTGAGCACACAACCAATAGTATTGTAAGAAATGCAAATTTGTTGAGAAACTCACACCGTATCTAATGATGCTGGGCTACAATGTATAAAAAACGAATTAGCTTTTATAATGTCTGCTTTTTTGCACCATTGATCTCCAGACATAAAGAGCTGATGGAAAGCAAAGCTGAGCTGGAGGAAGCTGAGAAAGAAATACAAGCAGAGAGAGAGAGAATGGAGAGAGCCGTACAGGAGCAGACCGATAGAGAGAAACAGCTGGAATGGCTGAAAATGGAGAACGAGAGGCAAGTCTGAAAATTCTGTTGTTCCATTATCAGGCGGAGATAAAGCAGGAAATGATGCAGACACCCACAGAGAAAAATTTAAACCCACATGAGTAAGTCAGAGAGATGCACAGTTCAACATGAGTCATGGCCAAGTTTCTATATTTCTGTGTTTGTGCTGCATAGCAACTTAAAACAGTGGTCTGGTCTATAGAAAGCTGAGCAGAACAAATGCACATTTTTTTAATCGACAAATTGTGCACATGGACACAGAAAGGTTGATGAATTCCTCCTGATTGCTGGTTATCATTCATACTTGTGATCGAAATGCACTCTGATATTAGTGAGCTAATTCTTAAGCTAGCTAGATAAAACTCAAAGCCTCACAGAAGAGGAAAGATTCTTCTTTTAAGAGCCATGACAGTGTTACTCATACAGATTTGTGGACTGAGTGTACAAGCTGTCTACGTGGCTCTGTGTATCTTCGAACACGATTATCGTGGCTTCTTTCTCTTATGCTACCTGCAACTCCGTGTTCAAATATTTTGATTTTCAACCCTAAATCAGCTTGACTTAAATGATTTTTCCCTCCATATAATTGAATTCTTTCCCTGAGTCCTGGATGTCTGAAGTTTACTAATGACTTTTCTTCTATTCTCTCCCTATCACGTCTTTATCTAAGGGTAAATAAGGGTATGTTTGATGTGATGTATATGCTGGTAAGGGACTAGCTGATTCATCGTTCGTGCTCAAGTTGTTTTGATGTTATGTGACAGCAGAGAATCGTGGATGAGATGCAGATTAATTCATATACCATTCTATCTGCTCACAATTTCACTCATTTCTCTCCTGATTTTTGAGAATTTAAAATGTGAACTCTGATTATCCCTTTCTTATAGCAAAGGGACTGGACGCTTGTCCTACTGCCTGACTGATTCTTAGCTTTATTACCTGCAGGTATGTGAACCAGCAGAAGGAGTGGGTCCAGGTGCAGTCGGAGTTAATGGCCCAGGTTTCGGTTCTGCGTACTGAAATGAGCACGGCCCAGCTAGAGCGAACCAAATTGGAGGGAGAACTCAACATGCTGAAAGAACAGAACCAGCAACTGGACCTGAACAATGTCCGCCTCAACAGCCAGCACCAGGTCCAAGAAAACCACACACATCAGTCCTGGCAGATGATTACAAATGATAAGCCTCCCCCAAAATAAACCTCACCCCAGAATATTTAGCTGTTTTAACACCCTGGAAGAGTTCTTTTTAAAGTGTTAGTGCTTTTTATAATTAATAGCAGTGACAGTTGTGAAAAAGAGAAACATTACGACTGCCACAATGTTGTGACACTTGAATTATAGCATGTTAATAACACCAGAACATTATGCACATTATGGTAGTAATTATGTTCCTGCAGGTTTTTGATGTGTGTATGTGTTTGTGTGTGTGTGTGTTTTGATTTTAGCTTCTTACTCAGTTGAAAGGGAATATGGAGGAGGAGAACAGACACTTGGTAGAGCAGAACCAGAGTCTAGCCAAAGAGAACCGAGCCCTTTTGGAGCGCAGCCTCGAGAGCCGAGACCAGCACCACAACCAGCAGAGAGAATACCTGTGTGTACCATACAAACCCTCCGCCACACGCTTCCTTCTGTATTACTGTCTTTCTCGATTGCCTTTCTTTCCCCCAAATCATGCATTGTAGAAGCTAATTCTTACTGCACTCCATTTCTCTCTCATATAGTTCGATATAAATAGATTCAGAAAGAAAACATGCCTTCTCACTCAAATCTCTTCTTTAATGAGCATCTCTCCCTCTTCCTCTCCCTTATTGTCTTCCAGCGATAAACTGAACGAGCTACGCAGAGAGAAGCAGAAATTGGTGGAGAAGATAATGGATCAATATCGGGTTCTGGAGCCTGGCATGACTGCACCCAAACAACCCAAGTCAGTCAGATTTGAAGGAAGAATTTAGAAATTAAATGTACACAGTTTTCCTTCTGCCACAGATGCGTTCTATCAACCAAGACATGTTTGCTGTCCAAAGCATGCTTCAGGTTTTGTACTAGAGCTAGCCAAAATGTCATAGAAATCTTTCTCACCTCTGATTTCTTCCTTGTTGTTTGTAGTAAGTAATTTGGGCCTGTATTGACAAAAAGGTGTTAGCTTAGATTGATGTCTATTTCTTGCAAAAATATAGGACAACATTTTTCTTTTTTTTAATTCATGCTGGACATGCATCCTCAGGGCGTTTTATGTAAATTCCATTTGTTTCCAAGTTGTTTGTTATGTAGTTTCGGTCTTCTACAAGCTGACCCCTTACTACTGTTCTGCCTTGTGGCTACATTTGTTGTCCATGGCCATACACGTATTTCTTGACCCACCAGGAAGTCTAATTGGATCGCTGACCGTATGAAGAAGCTGATAAAGCCCAAAGGAGGCAGGGAAGGTCGAGCTCAGTTTATCACCATCGGCAGCACGGACATCCTGGAAGAGCCTGGAGACTCTGCTCTGCCCTCCTCCCTCACATCACCAGCTTTCAGTAAGAGACAGCAGAGTTAATGCAGTCCAGACCTCGCACAAGGCAGCACACAGACACACACACACCACGCACACAGCTATGGACTCTGTAAAACTCGCTCCTACACCGCCATTACAATAAGAGGCTTGCACTCTAAAGCAGTCTTGCTATAATTCTTAATCTTGGACGTGGACCAGAGGTGTTCTCTTTAGTTCACCTTAGAGAGCAGTAACTCTTTATAGAGGCGTGGTAGTCTGTTCTGAATGCCCTCACAGGATGAGCAAATATCTCACAAGATGCCACTAATAATTTGTCAGTGTGGCTGTTAACAATATTTATAATCAGGGTTATAATAATATGATCTGTAATACATTTGTCTGTAGGTCAGGAGCAAGACCCCAAGAGCACCCCGGGATCTCCATCGACCCTGAGGAGAGTGTCTTCTCAAGGAGACTCCGATGAGCCATCCAAAGTGATCCTGAGGACAACACGCCGTAAACTTGGCTCCTCCAGACACGGCTGGGGTTTAGGCAGGAGCCGAGATGGAGGCGTGTCTCAATCCTTCAGCCCGGGAGACCGTCGCTCACGGCCAATTCGCCGCTTAAACACGCCAAACAGTGCCTTGTGGGAAAAAGACCAGGACGGGAGTCCAACACCTAGCGAGGAGGGAAGAGGTGAGAGGAGAAAATATTGACGAGAGAGAGGATATAAAGAGAGGAGGACAGAGAAAATGAGCATGAGATGGAACAAATAATATGGAGAGTAATGAGAAGTAAAGAAGGCAGTGAGAAGCATGAGGAGGTGTGAGAGTAAAACAGAGCGGCCAGAGCTCATTGCAGTAAATTATCTTGGTTACTCTTGATAAAGTAAATAACGTTAAAGTGTAAATACTAGAAATGGTACTGCATTTCACTTTAAATGGCCAAATACAAAATGGGGGATTTTTGCCCAAATTTTTTACCAGTTATGTTATTAGCAGGTCCCACGGATGGAATGGCAGATGAAGAAAAAAATTAATTAATTATATAGTAGTATATTAAATTATAAGACATTTGATGAAGAACCTAGAAACCTACAAAGTGATTATAAAATGTGTGTGTGTGTGTGTGTGTGTGTGTGTTTAAGGTGAGAGCGAAGAGAACATCACTCCCGAACACTCAGACGTTAGTCGTGTCTCCTCTGGAGCTGAAGGTCAGTAGATTAAAACGAGACACTGCTGGTCATTAATGTCTTATCTCTCAGTCCCAGGATTCAGACAATCACCCAAAGACAACTTCCTGTAATGTAACCATTGACCAGTTCCCTCTCTTTTTTACCTCAGATTTTCATTCCAGTTTTGACAAAAGCCTGGACTAGGAACAGCTTCAGGATTCAAGCAACTGTGGGATATATATGATCATATTTTGTTTAGTTTTTCAAATTCTTCATTTATATGCTTTTTTTTTTTTTAATGTATGCTGTTTATATATTATAAGTTTGTAAATGTCCAGGATATATGTTTATTGATTGTAACAGGGTGGTTTTGCACTAATATTTAAAACGAAACGATTTTGAATACAGCTTGAATAAATTTGTTTTTGTACTTTGAATTCACTGTTTTCTGAATTATGAAGGGAGCAGTAATAAAACATTACGACAGTTATATTCCCCTCCATCACCACTCGGTGGCAGCAATGATACTCGGGAGCTGCTGAACATGACGTCCCTGCCAGTAGAATAAATACAACAGGGTCTCTCGCACAAAGTGATGCTAACAAGATATTTATGAGTGCAGATTAATTCGGCCTGCATCACACCACACCAGCTGACGCTG
>JAOTRN010000036.1:11691856-11705654 GCA_028566695.1 Bagroides melapterus
TACACAGTTACAGTTATCTGAATGTTTAGTGCTGCCCTATGGTTAATATGAGTCCAAAATAAACAAATCTCATAATGTAACCACCAGAACTAGAAACTAAAATCTAAAAAATACAGCATCATATTCAAACTATTCTCAAGTGAACACTGTAGAAAAATCCACGCTGTTCAGCAGAAAGACATCTACAAGCTTCAAACACTGCTATAGGATGCTGTGACCTGCTCTGTAGACACAGCTGACATGAAAACATCTGGACAAAAGCACAACACGTGTTCACTGAGCTATCGCTGTTACTGAGAAACTAAAAAGTAATTAATTTATTCCATATTTTAATTCGTCCATTGCATGAATTTCAACTACTTTTAGCCGTGTTGCTGTGAAGTTTATTGTTGATTTCGAGTGTTCCAGCGAATCACAGGTGTTCATGAAACTGTGCAAATCCTAGGTGTTGCTGAAGATGTGTGAATTAATGAAACCTGCTGATCACTTTTAAGCATAATTTAATAATTGCAAACACATTATCACTCAAAACAGCCTCATCACAATTAACATTTCTGTCATAATTGAGCACTCGTGAGTGTCCTTGGGGGGGTTACGAGCTTCAGAGATACTCAACACTCTCTTTTGTGCCTTTAAAATTTCACCAGATTTTGGTGTGAAGGTAATGTTTATTACAGCAGAGAGCTGTGGGAGTGTGTTTGTGTTAAAGGACTTCTTTTTCTGTCAAGAAATCTGAAATGTTTAACCCAAATCAGAAACTGTAACTGTAGTATCAGAACATGGGAAATATAGCAAATCTCACTGGACTATCCTTGTTTAAAAAATGCATTTATTTGAATCCAGACGCTGTTATTCTTACAGAAACTAATTATGTACAAACACCATGCAAGATTATCTCTCTTTATTTCTGTTGTCTCGTAAAATTTATAAAGTTTTGGGAACGTTTATATTGGAAAAATCTAAATAGCCAAAGTATGAAAAAAAAATTTTTTTTTTCACTATAATTCTAACAACAAACCTATGAATAAAAAAAATAAATTAAAAAATATATATATTTACTTACATAGAAATAAGGATGTATTGATATATAGGAATACACTTAATTATAAATAAGGATATTATGAGTTAGTTATCTATAAATAAAAATATATAGATAATATATATATCTACCGTGTCTGCTAGAATTAAATACAAATAGCCGCCATTCCTGAAACATACCATTACACTAATAATTCACAACTGTCAGGAGGACAGATGATTGATTGTAGCCTGTACATCATCGCATGCATTATAAGAGGAAGGTGGAGAGATTTAAACGGGGGTGGTGTTTGGAATATGATCACTTAGTATTTTAATAAGATGAACATAGTTTACACTCAGCATCTATGATCATAGAAAAGAAATTTGCATGGCAGTCATTTTATTCCATTTTATTATGTTCTACACCATGGCACAGTGAGTAGCAGTGTCATCTCACAGCTCCAGGGTCTCCGGTTCGATCCTGAGCTCTGTTACTGTCTGTGTGAAGTTTCATGTGTTCTGGGTGTCTGTGTGTGTTTCCTCTGCTTTCCCAAAAACCATATCGGTAGGCGGATTGATTTAAATCACCCCTAGGTGCATGTTGCCCTGCGATGGATTGACATCCCATCCAGGGCATATTCCCGCTCCATGTCCAGGCTCCATTGTGCGCATGACCAGTATAAAACAGTTACTGAAGATAAATGAACGTACTTTTATTGTGACCTTTTAGATATCTTAGAAAAAAATAAATAAATGAGAACTGTAATACTGGATGACAGTTTTATGTCTCATTTAATGAAAAAAGAAAAGAAGAAAGCCTGAATTATATAATACATTTGCAAAAACTAACTAACTAAATAAATAAATAGATAAATAAAATCTGTTTCAGTAAGCAATCTACAAAACTGACTCACTTAAAACTTCAGTGGTGCATCATGTGGGAGACATTAAATGCCATGGTTCCTGCATAAACCTGGACACTGGAGAAGAATGAAGGAGCAGTTTGTGGTTGTGCTCGACATTCTGTATGTTAAACTGGAGGCCAGCATCTGTGATGTCCAATAACGCACCACTCCAGTATTTAAATTTTGTGTGTGTGTGTGTGTGTGTGTGTGTGTGTGAGTGTGTATGTGAATACGCTAACTCACTGGATCGGTGCACACTTAGCAGTCTTGAGAAGTCCATTCCAGCAACCAAATTAATTACCACTGGACAGTCTGTTAATCCTCACGCTTTTACACCCGAGGCTCAGTGGCCAGTCGATCAATGCTGCTGGGAGGGATGAATCAGTGTCCTGTCACACTAACTCCTATCCCTATCCATTCTCTCCCACCTCCTCTCAATAACTTTTTTCCCCCTCGCTTCTTTTCTCTTATGCTCCTTTAATTTCTTCATCAAACTCCTATCTAAACTCCAAATAGGATATTAAGCGCTAACAGGTTTATCTGGACCTGCTGGAATAACGTGTTGCCTTCTCAAAGCATGGCTGCTTAAACGTTAACACGTCATTGTCTCGGTCTATAGTCGTTTTGGAAGAGATGATGGACAAAATAATAAACCCTACGCAATTTTACAGTGCTGTGATACCACATTAATGTCAGCACTGCCAAATAACCATGAAATGCTGACACTGATCGTGGCGACACAACATCTGTGAGACTGAGGCGGCCGTTCTCTATAAAGTGATGTAATCGACAACAAATTCCCTCTCGAATTGCAGCATATGGAATTATTTCTCTTCAGGGAATTGCCAGACTGAGTGTTTACCAGGCGAAGCCCCGAGAGTCCCTGCTAACAATAGCACCGATATGAAAATAAACTTTGCTTCCATCTAGTGGTGATAAACTCTTACCATTGAGTCATATAAAGACATTGAGCACCGTCTTTTTTCTTTCTTTCTTTTTTTTTTTTACTGACCTGACTACTGTCCTGACTTTACAAGGAAATGAAAAGAAACTATTTGTGTTGAGCAATCTGACTACAATAAATTGTATTACTCACTAGGTCAAGCTCTGCAAGGATTTTAAATATATCATTTATACGCAATACACCACGAGCAGGAATTTAAACAAAAGACAGAAATAAAGCATGTGACCTCAATCTTCTAGCTCAGGGGTTGAGAACCAGTTCGGGGGAAAAAAACATTATCACTGAACAGAGCCAGCAAGAGATGTTTACATAAGAGCAAGTTTCTGCAATCCTAAAATACCGGCACTTCTCAATATAAACCACGCTAACATTACTGAATATAAACGTTTCATTTGAGTTGTTAATGTCCGATATTCTAACATAGTTTCCGGGACTATTAAACATCACAAGGGACTTTTTAACAAATTCCCCTTCACTGTGTAGGTTTTTTTTTATTGCATGAGCAATGTTCCATGTCATCTGCCCGATTCTACAGTCTCTACCTGGTATATTTTTCTGATTGACGTCTCAATGTGTTTACCCTGTGCTTGCGAACTTCAGTGCCTTTTGAGAAATTCTCGACCAAATTACGCTCAGGATTTGAAGCATTATAATATCCTTCCATTCAGATTAAAATGCCTTGTGATTACGTTTAAATTTAGCTGTATGCTTCCATGATACTGTCAGATGATTCACACTAACTAATTTCACAAATCAGCCAGGTAGCGTTAGCTCATATTAGCTAATTGACTCGCGCGAGAGGTTCTTGGACAAAATTAAAAAAAACAAACAAAAACAACAACATTTGATTCGGCGTATGCATTAATATGCATTTATAGAACGCAAAACGAAAAAAAAAAAGTCATTGTAAACATAGAACATATAAATAGACTGAAGAGCCGCAAAGGAGCAACCGAACAGCCGCACAAGGCGCAGGTCCATCAACCACGTTTTATCTCTTGTTCGTACACGCAACAAAATAATAAAATATAATAATAATTCTCTTTGAATAATGACAATAAAACCTTGTGTTACTTGCTGAGTTTTTAATGTTACCACAAAATGTGCAGTGATAAAAGTCTGATTACCTTTTTGTGATTGTTCATATTCTGTAGAACTGCAAAAGTGTAATGTGGTACTGTGCAAGCCAGAATTCACATATCCATTTCATTTACACATGCCATGCATTAAAACATGGGACCAATTTATACTGTTAAGATGTGACAAAACTGTATAGATTCAAGTGTTTGTTTCCTTAGCCTTAACATACTCAGTATCCATATTATACCATGACATTATACTCCCTTTTGATTTGGTAAGTTTTGACTCAAAAGAAGGAAAGCTTCTATATACGCTTCACCCAGTACAGTAAATAGCATTAAACTAAGGCTGAAATTATTAAAAAAGTAAAAATTATTAGGAATATAATTCTCTGATCCATTTTGAAGGCTAAATACTACTGAACTTAATATGCTAGTGAAGCTTATGGCTTTATTTCTCCCAATAAGGCCTCATTGACACAAAATGTTAACTTCACTGATTTCAGGCTAGTCCGTTAGCATTTAATAGCCAACTAATGATGGACAATTAACTGTCAATTTAATTTGCCAAAAGTGGCAACATGAGCATATCTCTTTTGCGATTTGTTACTTGATTATTTTCCAAAAACAGCACATCCAGAGGTGTTTTATCCCTGCTATATCACAGCAGTTTAACAAGCTTACAATTTTAAATGCAATATGTCGGAGATATAACAGAAAATGCACATTTTCATACTCATAAAATTGAAGAAAAATCCTGACACTTGAGATAAATGTTTGATAAGCCTCTAATTTATAGAAACCTTCACCATATTGTTATTTTCTTTGCTTTATAATAGTTTACTTTATTAGTCTTACATTTTGTACAAGAGCTGCCATATAAGATTCCTGTGAAATAGCTGATTGTTTGTTTGCTTGTTTTTAAATAATCATAAACCAGTGGTTTTAGTTACAGCCAACACTAATGTCACAGCTGGTTTAAAAAAAATTAATTATTTCTGTTTAAAGTTCCTTTCAGTAAATAAAATGAAAATACAACTAGATGTTATATATCCTTTTTGATGTGTCAACTAAAATATTTTTTAAATTTTTTTAAGCATACTGTGACTTAATCACACTATTTTGTGATTGTAATATACATAACTACTGGATTTATACTCATATATTCATTTTCTGTCCAACTTTCTCAGACAAAAAAAAACTACTGATGCACCAACCTTAGCGGGCCTGAGAATACAGCCTGAGCCACACCATGACTTTATTTCACTGAATAATCCTCACCTGCATTGGCAATTGCATCGACCTCCAGTTTAGTGATGTCACCACGGAAGAGAGAGATTTTCTGATTCAGTTCATCATTGGCCTTGTAAAGAGGATTAGCAGATGCGGTACCTAGTCGCCAAAAAGGAAAAAAATGTTCAGTGTGATAAAATGGAAGTATTTCGAAAAAGCTGAGCAAACAGGAATGAATTCGAACATATAGAACACAGATGTCATGTTCAAAACTAGTTATCTTACAAAACATTGCACTGCAAACGGGTTACTGGGGTTATGGTCATGTGGTGAGAGACCTTTACAGAATCAGAGCTAGTTCTATCTATTGCACTTGGTCGGTTGCCCCCAGGCAGTAACAGGAGCGTTCCTTTAAAATACTTGCATTCTGTGTGACCTGTGGTGGCTTAAGGAGCATACAGGACTATGGTACAGTTTTAAACCCTGAAAATCTGAGTGTTGCCATGTCCAGCTGTGGCCAAAAACTTCAGTAAGAATATAAATGTAATGTCAGTGTGTATATAAATATAATGGCCTGCTGTGAAGTTTCACACTAAAATGTACACATCTACTATAAGACCAGAGTTGAGAAAGACTGATAACTAAACCTGCTTTAGAAATGACACAGCTGCTTTTTCAAGGCAGGAGGACTTTTGTACAATATCTATGTTATAATCAGTGTGTGTTATTATAAATAAAGTGTGTGTGTGAGTTGGTTAGAGAGCTGCTAAATCTTCATGAGTTAGATTTACATATTTATTTACCTGAGTGCTTCCAGACAGGAACCTTGTCTAGGGAGATGTAGTCAGTCCTGTACATCTCTCTTCTCTTCTTCACGCTCATGGACAGAAGCTCTTCTAATATGGCACACAATATAATGATACAAGGGAGTAAGTCACAAACAGATGCACACTCACAGACTGCTTTAACACTTTACTGATATTTTAATGAGATAGTTAGATAAACAGAAAGAATAAAGGCAGTCTATAATTACAAAATTGACTGTTCAAACATTGATGTTTAAAGGTAACTGAAAGAAGGATAACTTACTCTACATATGCTTTTGCTTTATTTGCCCTTTATTTATTAAAATGTAAGTTACTGTATACTTTATATACTGTACCAGATATCAGCTGCCAAAACACAGCCCATGTTGACTATGCCCAGTTGGTAGGCTATAATCTAACTTTCTGATTACTGATGGAATTGATTATTAAATAAATGTTTGACATTTTGGTGCAGCACAGTGTTGCAGTGGTTAGTGTTGCCATCCCATAGCTCCAATAGGCCAGTTTAATTCTGAGCTCAGGTTCCTGTCAACTTTGAGTGTTACATGTTTTCTCTGTGTCTGTGTGTGTTCTCTGGCTCCCTGTTCCAAAAGCACTTCTTCTAAGTGTGAATCATTGTACAAATGTGTGTATAGTATCCTTTGACAAACTGGTGTCTCATACAGGGCATATTCCAGTCTCATTCCCAGATCCAGTGCTGGACTGAGACAAATTTTGTAGTGGAGACGCATGAAGTAATAACTTGTCCATGATGTAGTATTAATAGCACTAATTCAGAAACTGTTCCCATTCTACGTGTGCTTACCGGCTGGCAAAGATGCTAAAATTTTGACTACTTTGAACTGTGTTGTGGCAGCTGGTAACTGGTCAGACCATGTTGGATTGTATCTTGTATCTCAAATTTGTATCTACGTGATAATGCTAAATGTGTTTGTCACCATGAGAATAACAGTTAATTAAAAAAAATACATTTTATGCTCCAAGTCTGTCAAAGCCGTAGGGGGTTATGGGTTGTTAAAGTAACGTGATACTACATTAAATAGGTTTGTCACCCACGAAATATAACACTTCGACCAAGTTTTATTCATAATCATTAAAGGGGCGTGTCTGAGCTCTCATCAGTTGACCTAAGCACAGCAGAAGCACTCACTTTTCGCCTCTTTCCAGTCACTTTTGTCCGAGTCTAAGTTGGTAGGTGGGCGCGCGGCCATGGCACAAACTGCACTGGAGCTCAGCACGGCGGCGGAGACACCGACAGCTCCAAGCAGCACCGCGACAGAGCGGTTCCGACTGAACACGCCACTGGACACACTATCACGTTTCCACTCGCGGCCTTTCGAGGTCACCGAGGAGGTGGAAAACCTCTCTGAGCGCGCGGCTATATTTATACCTCGGCGCGCGCACAGCGGGGAATTCAGAGCGGGGTGAAATAAAGTGAACTTCACACCACGCGAAAGCTGCTGCTTTTCCAAAACACGCGTTATCACGGACACTGAAACACGAGCCGCTAGTTTGGATATTTGAAACGCCATAACCTAAATTAGCAGTACTGTTAACAGTGCTTTCACGTCGACCAAATTTACTTTCTGTCAGCTTTATTTGTGATTGAAGGTTTGCGTTTATAAACGAAGAAAGCGAAAGTATAGCGTCCTTAAGCGTTTGCAATGTCTAGAACTAGGAATGTACCATTAAATAGGGGTCCAGTGTGTGTGTAGTTCTTATTGGACTTTACCAGAAATTTCGGTGTCTTATTATCCTGCACTGCCTTCTAGTGGTCAATACATTCGGCTCCAATCTTTTTCGTTGAGATAACAATATTAATATTATAAAAATGTTCTCAGGATTCTCAGCCATGTTTTGCTTTAAAAACGGTATATGTGTGCTTATACGCACACAATTATTTATTAATTAATGAATGACATGCCAATTTTTTTAAATTACCACAATGTGTTATATGTTATATGTGTTTATTACGTTTCAGGGTTTCTTGTCACTGAAGATTATCATCTGTGATGCAAAAATAGAAGAAATATAATATTTGTATAATATATATACATATTTGACATTTTAGTGAGGTAAAATTGTAATATTATTCATGGAGATGGATTAAATTTCTCTTCTCTGTGAAATTAAAAATGGGACAGGTTAAAAAGAGGCCATATTAAACTGGGTTAAATGGCTGAACTGGTATTACGAGAAGGATTTTGTTTGAGACTCTTTATCTTACACTGACCTCTAGTGGTAAACATGAGCACCAAGTCTGTATAGTGACACTGACAAATACAAGCAATCTTGGTATACTTGTAAGATATACTGTATTGATATATATTTATAAAAACAAAATTTCTGTCTAATTTAAATGGATACACAATGCATTACAACTGGGCACTATTAAGGTGGGTTAAAAGGAAGCACTGACATGAGTCACTGCAGCAAGTATAAACCTATTTACTTTGAAACACGAGTAATTTCCTATAAAGTAGGTTCCTTCCTATTTGCCTTAATAGACAGATAAACAGTTATTTTGAGCTCTTTAAAGAACACACCCAAAGAGACTGTGGTCGCACGCTATTCCGTTATATAGAAACTGACAGAACAGAAACACCCCTTCTCAGTTAACTGCGGCAGCAAACAGGAAAAATCTAAACACCCTCAGTGTGAAGGCGAGCAGAAAGATAAAATTCACTTTCAGACGTGAAGACCCTCACTCCCCAAAGACACAAAAGGTAACGATCTTTTATTACTCATTTCACTGATGACAGTGTATTTAATATATGTGTCATAGTTATTTGATATCAATATCAAGACTTAAATAGACTATCTTCTCAGAACTAATTTGACTGAATAGGAACAGCCTTAAAAATGACCAAACTATAGAACCTTAACAAGTGCTTGTGAGAAAATACATCAGTGTACCCAAGAAAATGTATGTTCATTTAAATAGTCATGTTTCTGGTATAAACAAACACATCAATAACAATAATATGAATATTTACATAACATTATGTATAAGAAGCTTATATTTAAATTTAAAATACAATATTACTCATACTTGTAAATGTAGACGTAGAATATTTATGGAACATCATCCTTAATTTAGTCTTGTGTAGGTAGAAAATGTATAAAAAGTATAAATAATGCTCTTGGGGAAAAAAAAGGTTTACTTCTAAAATATTGGCTGCAAAATGATTTATTTCAAACAACATTTGTGTACCATGGTCTTAACTGTATATAATCACTGTCAAATCTAAGAAAATAAATATGATGTCTTATTCATATTCAGTCATTTATGAATGGTGTGTAAAATTAGACAACTAGAAAAGAATAAATCCTTATATAGGTTTGTCATTCTGGGGATCCTTCTTTGTTCCTTGTAGGATCCTACTACAGAGGATTTTCCTTAAAGAACAGGTTCTGGTAAGGTTTTGGTCTCTAGAAAGCTTAACCTGCTTTAGAAAGAAGCTTAGAGAAAACTTTATTTTCATTTCAATATGACTATCATTCTAATAAAGCTAATAAATAAAATTCTTTACACAGCAATCATTCTGATAAAGCTAATGAAATGAAATATGTTGCATGAGCAAGTACAACATACACCATGGTCTGGTCATAAATGTCTGAGTCTGGGACAAGGTTTAGTGAGTATATTTGAATCATGTACACCTAAGGGCACTTTGGGTCCACACCCTTCCCCATTTTTCTGTGCGGAGTGTGTGTGTGTGTGTGTGTGTACACATGCCTGTGTATGGTTAAAAGTGGCTGTTGATGTTAAACTGAAAGAGGAAACATGGTTTAGTGTGATTGTGGTAAAAATGGGAAGTATACTACAAGGGCAAGAAAATGAATGTCATACACACGGGGGAGTGTGTGGAAGGAAGTGTGTGCATTTCTCCATGCATGTTTGAGTGTTAGCACACTCAAGCGTAGCATGTGATAGACAAGCCGAGTCATTCTTTTTAACAGCACGCATCATGAGGAACATCATCATCAGAACATTATGTAGCACGTCTGTTTGTTTGTTTTCTGGAGAAAAAGAAAGAATGTACTCTCACAAATACACATGTATAATCATTTACTCATGTAAAGGATTTTTAATATAAATATACCTTTATAGTTTGGTTGATACCAGAGCTGCTCTTGAGCTGAGCACATACAAAGTTCTGTAAATAAACAATGACATTTTTCTGGACCAGAAATAAACTCGTCCACCAGCAGCAGGCAACACATGAGTCGTGTACTTTCAAAGCTTTGTATGTGGAAAGGCAAAGCTTGCCAATGATTTGAAGTGAAATTTCAATTTGCCTGTCAGACTGCAGAGAACTCTGAAAATGACATACTGCTCCTTTAATCATTTTCAGTATCTGTAGCACTACTCTACATTACTACTACTACTACTACATTATTTGAGATTCTTGCTTCTATTACTCATATTCTTTCTCTCATTTCATTTGTTCTCTCCAGCTCCTTGAGCATGGCGGCGTGGGACCTGTCAGTCACTGTGGAGGACCTGGGCCCTGATGCTCCGCCCATTAAAATCAGCGTAACCTCTGACCTCCATATAGGCGGGGTCATTCTGAAAATTGTAGAAAAAGCCCGTGAGTTATATCCAATATCATACATCCTACATGGGTGGAAGAGTCCGATGGAATTATATATTTTCATAAATTGTTTAGTACAAACGGACTTTATAGCAAAGGAGATACACATGCAAAGTCAAACCAAGTTATAAGACATCTAACATATTTTGAACAAGACAGGATCATTAAGATGCTCATTTATACAACACACCCAGTAAATATATTCTGATTAATGTGATGAGTTAAAACCTCTGCATTAATGATCATATATTTTGTCCTAGTACTTTCTTCCCTGTTGTATATGTGTATCTCCCCCTCCACCCCACCCCAAAAAAACAGTACTGAACCTGAGCTAATCTATTCAAAGACAGATTTAAAAGCACTTTTGTACGTCGCTCTGGATAAGGACGACTGCCAAATGACCTAAATGTAAATGTATTTTGTCCTCTTGTATTAGAGATGCAGCAGGACTGGTCAGATCATGCAATTTGGTGGGAGCAGAAGCAGCAGTGGGTCTTGCGGTCAGCCTGGACACTTGATAAATGTGGGATTCATGCGGACGCTCGACTGCTCTTCACCCCTCAACACAAGCCTCTGCGGTTGGGCATTCCTAACGGAGTCACCTTGCGGCTCCGCGCCTGCTTCTCCAGCTCCGTGTTCCGAACTGTCCAGGGGATCTGCAGGATTTTGAGTAAGAAATTTAACATGGTGCTGAAGTTCAGAATTATAGCCAAGCTCGCTATAAATATCAGTGGCACAATACAGCAGGTGTATTTATTTCTGATACAATACATCTAACAGGGTCTCACAGCAGATCTGTGAAATTAATAGTGTGTCTGGGACAAAGATAAATGTGTCGTAATTCAGTGATTCGTGTTTCCCCTGTGTCCATGTGTGGTTCCTCAGGGCTCTCTGGCTTCCTCCTAACTCACAAAAACATGCTATTGGCTACACTAAATTAATCCTAGGTGCGAATGTGTGTTGATTAATGTGTTAATTAATCCGAGGTGTTTTCTCACCTCACACTCAATGTTTCTGGTAAAGGTTTGAGACCCAGTGTTAAAGATAAACCCAGTGTTAAAGTTAAAGCGGTTAATGAAGACTTTATTCTGTTTCCATCCCTCTGTTTCCTCCTCTCTCAGACATCCGCCATCCAGAAGAACTGTCTCTACTAAGGCCAGTGGAGGAGAAAAAGAAAAAGAAAGACAAAGATTCTGTGGAAGAGGACTATGACCTTACAGACATCCCACTAACGTCAGGTATTTCACACAATTGTGGAATTTAAATCGTTACAATCTCCAAAATAAACTACCCCTTCTCAAAATAAATAAATAAATAAATAATTTAATTAATTAATAATACACAGACTGTACATTATATCTTAATCTCAGTTTACGAGATCTTTTCTTTCATCTAAATTAAACTATACTTTCAGGATCAGTTCCATATCTGTATAACGGCATGCCGGCTCATTTCTCCGACTCGCGTAAAACTGAGGAAGTCTATAAGATCATGTCTGTGTGCCAGCTGTCTCCTGCTCCAGAGACCATCGCTAAACTCTACCGACCAGCCAGCAAGGTGGACAAAACACACATCAACACCAGGTATGAGCAAACTCTACTGAATAGATCTTCATATTGCGAATACAAAACATTTATCCTGCGTCTCTTTTTGTTCAGGTGGCTGGATTCATCACGCTCACTCATGCAGCAGGGGATACAGGAGAACGATAAGCTGTGGCTCCGCTTCAAATACTACACCTTTTATGAAATGGAACCCAAGGTGTGTGGGGTTTTTCGAGTACCTCTTTTTGACTGAATCTCTTAATAGTCAGAAATTTGCTACGCAGACGATCTATTATGAAACGCATGCTGGAAATACCGGCTCAAAACCTTCTTTCTGTCAGTACGATCAGGTGCGTCTGACTCAGCTGTATGAGCAGGCACGCTGGGCAATCCTGCTGGAGGACAACGAC
This sequence comes from Bagroides melapterus, assembly GCA_028566695.1. Lineage (NCBI taxonomy): Eukaryota > Metazoa > Chordata > Actinopteri > Siluriformes > Bagridae > Bagroides > Bagroides melapterus. Next base: position 11,704,437 of record JAOTRN010000036.1, read on the forward strand.
TGTACCGAGGAAGAAATGATGCTGTTTGGAGCCCTGCAGGTTGGTTCACTGGAGTAGAGGTTTGCAAAGCTACAGAAACCTTTCCACCTGCTTCACACACAGCGCCTTGTACAGCCACATACAGGAAACACAGGTCAGACTTGAGGATGACAAAAACAAAGGCCTTTAAACCACAATACGCAGGCAACACCCACTAATCTAGCAGCAGTGCAGTTTAATGTGCTTCTGTGAGTGAGAACAGAATAGGAATGATGATTTTCTTTTGTTTCTAGTCATTTTGTGCACAATATATGTAAAGAACAGTCACTGAAAGATTAAAAAAACCTTTTTCTACACATAAACAAAATGTAATGGTCTTCGCTCATCAACACCTTTTGATTGCCTCCAAGCTCAAGGCATCGTACAATGATCTAAGAATAACATTGAATTTTATTCCGACAACATCACTAAAATTATTTCCAGCTTCGCAATCATCATATGCTGAATATCAATAGCTTGATTCAGAACTTTGTTTCTTTATTCTCTGTATTTTTCCTCCAACCATTGGTGGTGCTTCCATGTTTGGTTCCACAAAACGAAGATTCAGAAGAATCTTCCTCAAGATCTAAAAAATAAGAACTGAGTTAATCCTTTTGAGCATATATTCCACTCAAATATACTGTATATAAAATAAACTGTCTCTATTTGTCTCTCAGTACCATATAGGGAAGATGTCACTGTCTCAGGATATCAACTCCACCCAAGGCATGGATGATCTGGATTCTGCCTTGAAATCTCTTGAGGTCAAGATAGTAGAAGAGAACAGCAGCACAAACCAGCTGGTAGGCAGCTGATTACCTCTTTAAACACTACCTGATGTACCTAATTATATATTACTTATTAGTTAGGTTTGATACTGGTTGGTTGATGTACAAGTGCAATTTTATGAAGTGCATTTGAATTTTTGACTGTTTTACTATATTAAACGACTGTGTAGGATAACTTGACCCCACCAGAACTGAATGACTACTTGAAAATCTTCCGGTAAGATTATTTATCTTTTGTTACTATCTTTATCTGTTGAACTAAAACATGGCCAGAAGCATTTATTATGGGTCTTTTTATTTTTTTTTTTATATGTAGGCCCAGGAGACTAACTCTGAGGGATTACAAACAATACTGGTTCAAGTTTCAGGACACTTCTATCTTCTACTACAAGAGTAAAGAGGAAAGTTATGG
>JAOTRN010000036.1:11709840-11721306 GCA_028566695.1 Bagroides melapterus
ACAGATTAATGATGTGGGGAAAATCTTCCTGAAGAGCTGCAGTGCATGATGTGTGTGTGTGTGTGAGAGAGAGAGAGAGAGAGTGTGTGTGTGTGTGTGTGTGTGTGAGAGAGAGAGTGTGTGTGTGTGTGTGTGTGATTTGTTTTTTTTAAGCATTTCGTTTTCAATGTCACAATTATAACCACACAGCATTTAAATGGATTTGCATAAATATTCATTTATTCATTGAATATTCATTTATTCGTCCTATTCACTGACTGACAAGTGATACAGTGATTATATATCGAAAATGTATTCATTAATTAGTACTTATTATTTTGCACTGAGTCTTTGTAGGAGTGTACAACTGTATGACACACATGCCAATAAACTTGAAACTTCAAATCATTGTCCCTACCAGAGCACAGTTAAATGTAACTACAGAACAGATTGATTTAAATGCAACAGAAAATATAAATAATTGTATGAATAATTTAAGAAATAGGCACAAAATCTTCACACCACTCTACCATGTCCCCTGAAAGTATAATATAATGTATTTAAGTGACAGCTGAGGAAGCCACAGTCTAATCACACCCAGCACAAGAGGTGTCACATCCACCCACAGTTTTTCAAATCTTCACTAAAGAACTTCCTTATCTTTGTCCAACATCGTGCAGGCTTCAGATGACCAGACCACAACCAGAGCCTGTCTCTTTTCAGTCTCTATGACATGCAGTTCAGTGAGACCAAGCTTCTGTCTTGATCTCTTCATACAGAATGTCTTGAGCTTGAGCTTCACAGGATTCTCAGTCCATTACATTTAATTCTGCCGGTTATCATGTTCAGGTGTTCGTGGTTTCGCTGAAGATCAGTCGGTTTTTTTTGGTCATAGAGAAAAATCCGTCAAGACATCTTTTCCCATCGTCTATTCCAGATCAAGTTCACATGCTGGAATTAAAAGACATACACTATGTTATTCCCTTCTTCAGAAAAAAGTCTGACTAAGCAGTTAACCAAATAGTTAGCATACATGTTTCCCATGAACCTGTCTAATGAACAAAGTCAATCTGTATTCCAGAGATATGAGAAGAACCTGCTCTAATGATCTCAGCTGATCCGGAATCAAAGTTTAAACCACACAATACAGGATTTGCTGAAGAATGAGTTGAAAACAAAACATTTACCCATGCCACCAATGAATATTTGCATTCAGAATTCTTACAAATGAATCATTTATACTTCAATATGCGTAACCCTTACTATAATACAATTTAAAACCTATTCACACCATCAGCCAGAGCGTAAATGTTTGTGAGAGCTGAGAGGGAGCCTACATGGAGGGAGCCTACATTAAGCACACAGAGAGCTGTGAGGTGTCTCTGCAGCATCAAACCCTCCAAACAAATTTACTGTACTTTAGAAATGTATACACTTATATAAGGTAGCATTGTTTTGGCTCATGGCTACCAGACTGGAAAACATGGGTATCTACAGTGATTTGTGGACCCTTTTCATACACTACTAACAGCAAATGTGGTTGCTCTGTTTGTGAAACTCACGTGAAGGTCTCAGTCTTCGTGCACGAGAGAAATATCGAGGAGCCAACACTCCGTCAGCATCACCTGGCGTCAAAAGCACTTGATTTTCAGACCGGTAAAATTTAATTCCGTCTAAGGACAATGAAAAATAAATGTTAATCATAGGGGTTACTCTTAGAGGTAAACTAAGAAGATGAATTGCTTCGGCTTCCCTGGTTACCTGCTAGAGCTTTACGGACGTTGATGTACACAGCAAGATCACAATTGTGCCTCATCCCTAAAAAATAAGACAAGGAAATTATTTTTTACTTATAAAACATGAATATACTACTCCATATGTACCGTGGACAACGCACTTGGACAATGTTGTTTAGCTACAGAACCACACAGAAAGCTCTACATCTCAGTCACTATTTCATATTGCTATCTTCCAGAACAGTGCGTCCCCACCATGAACCTGGAGTTCCACCCATATCAGTCTATAGAACATGGAAAGATCTAAATAGCTGGAGGCCATAGCTGCAAGGGAATAGCTTGCAGACAAGGGTTCTCCAGAAAAAAAATAAATTCCTTTACCCAAATTCAAAACGTTTGCTATCCAGGATTTATTTTGTTTGGTCTGGTTTGCCTTGGAGTTACAAATCCAATGTCAGTAATACCGTCCCAATCATTCCTACTGTGAGCTAGACCACATCAGCAAATCTGAATGAAACATTTGTTGGAAAGTTGAGGCAGATATTTAACAAAAAACTTTAGGGTGAGGCTCCAGCGCATCACCAAAAAAAAAAAAACCTTGAATAACAGACAAATGTTGGTTGATTCACTGCATTTGAGAAAAATACCAAAACAGTGAATTCTCTCTGTGACTCGCACCACTGATAACTTGGCCTTCTCCGGGCAGCCCAGGCGCCAGGTGGATGTGTGTTCTGCTCATCCTTGACAAGCCTCGGCTACGGATTGACGTCCAGTGCTTCATGTAGGACCCATGAACAGCCTCCTGTGGACAGTCTGGAGCACCCAGAGCCACTGCTGTCAATTCTAGGTCTTCAACCTGAATACACACAAAACCAACCTTAGAACGTGTAAGGATCAGAATAGAAAACAAGACTAGAAAACGTGAAAAAAATAAACGAACTGTGTAACAGTAAATAAAGTCAAGCAATTAAAAAAAGCATTAGGTGATGGAAATTTTAGTGGTCTATGCAACGTATTACTACATAGTCGTAAGCTTTATTATGGCTGCACTTACCTCAGATTTATTAAAGGAGTGCTGTTGACCCCACTAACCTGTACAGTATGTCCTTGATTAGCACGGATCTGTAGCCGTCCATTTTCGGGATGGTTTTGCAGCTTGAAGCGCTGCTTCTCATTTGTAGCCACCACTCTATCTACATCCTCCAGTGAAAACGAGCTGAACTGTCCATGAGTCAGAAGTTCATCCACAAATACAAAGCCATCTGGATTCAACAGCAGGAAAGAAATCTATATAACTGGCCATTCAGACTATGTGCAATACCTCATTTAACTGTAATTATATAAATCTCATGGTCTCTAATAAGTAATTTGAGTTATATTGAATACCTATTATTTAAATTTATTTATTTATATTACTTACATTACAAGCAATTATTTAGTTATTTCTTAGTGGACTTTGCATCAACTGCAATAAATTGTAGGATTTTTAGGGTATCAAAGAATAAAGGATAATTACAAAGACTGACACTGACACAAACACACACACAGACATACATACATACACACACACACACACACACCTGAGCCCATGTTAAGCCCCATTTTAGAAGCACCGTGTCTCAAAGCATAAGACAGGGATTTGGACAGACGCACATCTCTGCTCTACAAAGAAAAAAAAACATTAAGAAGTAAATATAGACTACAAATAAGGAAGTAGATCAATAAAATTCACGAAGTAACTATAAATAGTAAACACTGGGTGTTAACACACGCCTCTTCTCGGATTTCTCGTACTCCTCTTCCTCTTTTTCCTTTCGCGTGATGTTTCCCGTCCATCTAAACGTCACTTATTATCCAGTACAACTTTTATAAATCTAAAACTAGTTGTGTCTACAGACCTACTGATATAAACACCCAAGCGAGTCGCTACAGACTCTTGTGTCGACACGGAACATAAACAGCGACGTACGCGACTCGCCTGTACAGTAGATGGCAGTAGAGAGTTCATAGAAAAACACAGCCTGAACTAAAATTTACATTTTTTTGCATTTGGCCAGAAAATGCTAATGTAAATGTAAATCCAAAGTGAATGATGTTTATAGGGTGTGTGTACAATGTAAAATCTAAAGAGGAAAGTGTTTATAGGATTTTGACTCTTATTGAACCTCAGCACTTGGTTCTGATCAATATCGTAAGAGTCGACTCCGGAGCAGCTCTTTGGAAAAAACAGTCAGTTTTTTCTTCGTATAGACCATTTTAATCTCTATGCTTATCAGACAAAGGTTTGCAGTATTAATGTTTACAGTTTGTTATTACTTTTAGCTTTGATGTTAAAGGTGCAAGGTGCTGTTTGGTAATACACGTTTATTAATTTAGTGTGTTGGCGCCATCTAGCGTACTAAAATAGAAACAGAATGCAGAAATGAATACATAGTACAACTCAACAACAATCATTATACAAAATCATGAATATTTGTTTTCTGTAAAATATTGCATAAAATTTTTATGTGGACGCAAAGAATGGAGAGTGTTGGTATCTATATACAGAAATAAGACAGACAATATTGTTGCAATGCTGTATATCAGTAATAATCTTAGTAATAATCAGATTCATAGCAATACAGTGATTAAGTCAATGTCGTTATATAGCCTGTTTACAATGACGGAACACTAAATCGCCTCTACTTATATATTTGTGAATTAAATTGAATTAAATGAAATATGGACTATAGAGTATTCTGACCAATACTGCGCAAACCAACAATCAGTGCTCTATATAGATAGGGGAAATAAAAGGATAACCCTAAAATTGTTTAAGTTTAATCAGAATAATAATACTAAAATAGGTTAATCATATTTTTTTATTTGAACATTATTTTAACATATTTCAACATAATAATAATAATAATAATAATAATAATAATAATAATAATAATAGAATAATGGAATATCCTAAACACAATACATATACATCAGAATCAGAATCAGGTTTTATTCGCCAAGTATGTTTACACACACAAGGAATTTGATTCCAGCTGTTTGTGGCTCTCAAGTACAGACCAACATAAAACACTCAACAACAATAAAACACTTAATTGTTGGAGCAGACACTATATACAGTAAGTACAAACATTCTTTACATATTAAATAAGGATCCTGAGTATATTCATTGTGTATATAGTGTACATAAAGTGTTCATAACAAAGACAAATATGGATACATGGCTAAATTATGCATGAATTTCAGTTTTCCCCTCTCTGCATGGCCATGTCCACATGATCTTGTTTATTCTTTACGAACGAATTAGCAGCTTTGCCCTAATCACGCCACTAAGCGAGGTAAAGCATTACTACGTCACAGCGGCTTCAGGCGCCATGCTTGTTTGGGGCAGTTAGGTTTGAGCCACTGAAGCTGCGCCAGCTGGTCGTCTTTAGCTGGGACAACAAACGCTGTCTGCGGACCTTACATAAAACAAGCCCTGAACAATTCCCTGTCCCTTTTCACTTAAGGGCTCGACAAGATGGACATCAGCTTGAGACGCTGCCTCGTCCTGGCTGTGTGTGTCTGTGCGGCTGTAAGTGTGGTGAATGGAGATGGTGATGATGGAAACACTGCTGGGGCTCCTGGAGCTCCGGTGCGTTTGTCCGATTCGGACCCGGGCCTTATTAAAGCAGTAAAATTCGCTGAAGAACGCTACAACATGCTGTCCAACGGAATGCACATCCGCAGAGTCACCAAGATAATATCTGCCACCAGACAGGTGAGACACTGTAGTTTTTTTCATATTTATGGAATCATGTTTATGTTTTGTATCTGTTTCTTCAGACAAATAAGTCACATATATGGCATTATGCTGCAGTTTGTTTTCTGGAATTTGAGGATCACAAGCTTGACTGTGGTTTTGTCTTGTAAACAAGACAATTTTGCGTGTCAAGCTCAAATACACTGATTGGTTCAGCCACACAGGCACAACATGTTCATGTGCCTCCACCTTGCACTCATTTTGCGCAACATCCTGTAGAATTTTACTAGGGCAGAAGCAGTGTCCTGACCACTGTGCGGTAAGATTGTGGCGTCAGCCTGTGATTCTGTAATGCGATTGTGTAAGTTATTATCGCTTACAAAGCGTCTTTCCTGGCATTGCACACTACTGGTCAACTATATAACATGTTATTACACAGTTATAAGCACAAGCTTGGCATATATAGTGTATGTTTAACATAAGCACCAGGTCTGTATATAATTAATTCTCTCTCTCTCTCTCTCTCTCTCTCTCTCTCACCCACTCACTCTGTGTGTGTGTTAAAAAGCTTGTTAAGGGAGTGAGATACAGCATCACTGCAGAGATTGGACGAACTCAGTGTAAGAAGTCTGCAAAGTTGCATATTACTGAGGACTGTGAATTTTTCCAAGAGTCCCACAAACAGAAGGTGAGCAAACCTGGCTGAATGAGGGGGTTCACAATAAGTGATAATAGTAATTATAGCAACAACAACAACAACAACAACAACAACAACAACAACAACAATAATAATAGCTTTGCAAACAGTGTTTCTGAGATACACTTAACAATTACTGGCACCCTGACCAGTACAAAATAGTTATATAGCAGTTATACTACTACTACTACTACTACTACTACTAATAATAATAATAATAATAATAACAACAACAACAACAACAACAATAATAATATAATAACAAAAACAACAATAATAATAGCAGTTTATATATTATAATATTAAATAATATATCAATTATGCTGTCAGTTGTGCTTAGTTAATTGAGGAAGCCCAAAAATGAACACAATTGCAGAACAGAGGAAAAGAACAGAAGTCAACCATAAACTCCCAATATACTTAACAAATAAAAAGTGATTTTTAGATTTTAGATAGAAAAGATGTCCTATCAGTAAAGCAAAACAAATATGTATACAAATTTATATAAATATATATATATAATAGAACTGAAAGGTTTGTTTTAATTGTGTAAATGATCAGCTGTCAGAACAGTTTTTCTTAGGTTTAGTATTTAATATGGTCTCACACATTTGTTATGCAACTTGTCAAACCTGTAATCTCGTCACAAAAACACGCATGACTCAGCAATTTGCAGCGGTGAACACTGCTCACAGTGAGCTCAATGACAGCTGGACATTTTCGCTGTTTATCCTGATTTTCTCCCCCTCAGACTAAGATCATGTGGTTAAGGATCCTGTGATGAACCATACTTCTAGCGTGTGTGTGTGTGTGTGTGTGTGTGTGTGCATGTTTACTTTTCTTTTCACATCAGTTATGAAACCAATGAATCTTTATTCTCTTTTTTTATTCAACTCTCTCTCTCTCTCTCTCTCTCTGTCTCTCTCAGACGGAGGTGTGTTTGTTTGAAGTATGGAACATTCCCTGGGAGAACAAGTCCACTCTGCTCAAACAGAAATGCCAACCTGTAGGTCAGTACACACACACTCTCAACACATGCACACACACACACACACACAGCTACATATTTCTGGTCAGCATTTGACATGTAATTATTAATTATAAAACATGCCAATCGGAATGCTTCATTCCTTTAATCCCGGTAGTTATTGGCTGCTGGCTACGACTTGTACAGTTGGGGAGAGGGAAGCAGCATTCACAGTTCTTTGCGTGTCACTGTCCCGAGAGTTTTTTTTGTGCTTATTGTTTTGTGTGGGTTTAAAGAGTGTGGGAGGATGATTTACGGCTTAAACAATAAAAAAAGCAATTTGTCACATTTTGTACTGAACTGTGTTACAAACAAAGCTTCATAGCTGTGCACTGGGTAGTGCTGCTGCCTCAGAGCTTCAGGATTATTAAGCTGAAGTTACTGTGTGGAGTCTCAGGCTTTTAAGATACTGAGTCACTCATACAATCTGAATCAGTTGATTTTTTATTATTATATACTGACTTTAATCTGCTTCATTCTTTAGCTCCAAAGGAGACTAAAAACATTGTGCATGTCCCTCTCTCTCATTCCAAGCCCAGCCAGGTAACATGAAGATGCATGTGTAATAAATACATCTATATTATAGATAATCTGTATAACATGATGTTCCCATGATTTTCTTCAGGAAACCGTAGATCTTCTGATGCAGTTCAAAGACTTTATGGTCAAATACAACCGTACTTATACCTCTCAGGAAGGTAATCACTCACAATATTTATCCTACGTCTAATTCTACCCTGTGAACTCATTCGTCTCATTCTGCTTGTATGCATTATTATTATTATTGCATTATTTAAATGAAGGCCTTGAATCCCTCAGAGGCTGAGAAGCGCCTGGGGATTTTCCAGCAGAATCTGAAAACAGCACAGACTCTGCAGGCTCTGGACCAAGGAACAGCGGAGTACGGTGTGACCAAATTCAGCGACCTGACAGGTGTGTGTATTTTTCAAGACCTGGCATTTCTTATATATTACAATTCAGACAGCTTTAGCAGATCAGAAATACAAATGTTAAAGCTGGACATGATCCAACTCCTCCTATAAACCTAACCCTAATAAGCCTAATTCATAATACACTGTGTTATATTGTGTGTGCGTGCGTGCGTGTGTGTGTGTGTGCTCTTATCCCTCACACTGTTCCAGGCTGATATATACAGTACTGTTTCCAGAACACTTCTCTTTCTGTTCTTCTGAAAGTGACGTTTTTCTCTCTGTATGTGATGAAGAGGAGGAGTTCAGAATGATGTACCTGAACCCCATGTTGAGTCAGTGGAGCCTGCAGAAACAGATGAAGCCAGCAGCTCCAGTGAGTAAGGCAGCTCCGGACAGTTGGGACTGGAGAGACCACGGAGCTGTTAGCAGTGTCAAGAACCAGGTCAGAGACAATGAACTATCTAATGAGTCAGAATATGCCTCAAAGCTAGCATTCATTAACCTTTTTAGCAGTACATTGGTGTTCCATTTTGTGAATGAAATAGAAATGAAGTTCTCCAACATTTTTAAATCAGTATATACAATTTAATTGTTTATTGGCTGTTCAGTGTTAACGTTAGTCTAGCCAGAACACTGTTGGGTTCCTGTGTGTAGTGTTATCACACTGTGTTTAGTTGCTCCTGGTCTCGTATAACCAGACATTCAGACTAACTGCAGAAGGTCTGGACTTTTATTGGCCAAGGCCTGCACAAGAGCGCATCTGTCTGACATGCCAAGCAACAAATCACAGTTTGCAACAGTTAAGAAAAACGCAATACAAACGTCTCCTGTGCATCCTGTAAAATCCAACCGGAGACCAGATAACGATTTAGAAACTCCTGAAGTGTTTCCAATGTTGTGTGTCGTATGCATCAGATGTTCCGATAACGGTGTGTAGGCGTGACGTCTGAGGCTAAGCTGGTCTGATCAAGGTGATAAGAAAAAAGGAGAGAAATGAGCCTTTTCTGTGACACAGGATCCAACAAAACAGCTGTAAACCTTTTTTTTTGACCACTGATAAATAAAATTATGTTGATCATCCATTAGTTTCATGGAGATAATAGTTGTTTTTAATGGTTGTGAGGATTACATCCCGAACAAAGTTTATAGTCTGATATTTTTCTTAGTCTGTGACAGCATCAGTATCAGAGTGTTTTCATTGCTAGAGACTACAAAGTCCTTCTATACGTCTCTCTGGATAAGTCTTTCTGCCAAATGAAATGATTTCTGATTGCTGTGTCTGGTTCAGGGTTTCTGTGGCTCTTGCTGGGCTTTCTCTGTGACCGGGAACATTGAAGGCCAATGGTTCAAGAAAACTGGACAACTGCTATCGCTCTCAGAGCAAGGTGAGAATTTATTAATAAATGAAACTGAAATGAATAAATCATATTTTTAATTGCGTAAGGAATGCAATATACAGGGCATGCTGTTAAAATAAAAATAAATGACAGAGCATTGTGAGTTGGCCTGATACAAAATGGAGTTACTGTTCTCACCCCCAAACTTAATTATTTTCCAATAACAGCATGAGTGCATTTTATAATTTATTAATGAAGGTGTTACAAACTGGGACATTTCCCTGCCAGAGCACTAGGGGGCGTATCGATATCACAGGTGTATCGCTGTTCATTGTGAAGGTCATCAACCTGTGCTTGATTACTCCTAACGTGGTTTGCTATTTATCCCCGTGTCGAGGCTTTGTTCACAACATGTTCACGATGTCTCCTCTTGTGTACTGTATGGTTTCTGTTCCACGGTACATTTCCAGGTATTTGCGTTTCTGTGAAATGTTTTTGTTAATAACGATTGCTTTCATCCTGCGTATGGGTCTGGTATCACAGCTTGTGTCATATTACCAAAAACAAAACAAACATACAAAGAAAAAAAAAAAAAAGGAACGCATAAAACCTCCCTTTCTTGAATGGTTTGCCATGGTGTTACGTTTACTGCTGGTGACAAAGCACTTATACCTGAGACTCCTTCCATAAACACTGAATAAATGCCTCTTTACCGAACGCTTCAATTCAATTCAATTCAATTTTATTTGTATAGAGCTTTTAACAATGGACATTGTCTCAAAGCATAAAAACAGCTGTAACAAAGTATTCAAGAATTATACACAAATTAGTAAATCAAAAATAGTAGATGTTTATATAGTGGGTTTATATTTATCCCCATTGAGCAAGCCTGAGGTGACTCTGGCGACAGTGGCAAGGAAAAACTCCCTTAGATGGAAGAGGAAGAAACCTTGAGAGGAATCAGACTCAAAAGGGAACCCATCCTCATTTGGGTGACACTGGATTAACTGGATTGAACGCTTCAGTTGTTGTTATTTTTATTAGAGTATTTGTTAACAAACAGCATGTTTTCTTTTCCTGTGTATGAGCTGTTATGTAGAAATAATAACACATGAGAAACAAATGAGTATAAACCTGTGATTTGAATAAAACCCAACACTATTGTCAGAGCTATTATTGTAAAATTAATCAACAGCTTCCGACTCATCAGACGCATGAATCCTATAACATTGTGCTATAAAATTCAATCAAACTCTTTTTTGCACTGTATAGAAAGTCACAGGTTTGTGTGTGTGTGTGTGGGTGTGTGTGTGTTTCAGAGCTGGTGGATTGTGATAAGCTGGATCAAGCTTGCGGAGGTGGACTACCATCCAATGCATACGAAGCTATTGAAAACCTCGGTAAGAAAATGCAAAGAAAGCAAAAACCATGTACCGGTGATGCAGAACGTGTATTTGTCTTTATTTTTGCTCTGTAATTTCATTCAAGATGCCAAAATCTTTATCAGACATTGATCTAATCTATATTCATGCCCTTGCAGGAGGTCTCGAGACAGAGACAGACTACAGCTACACAGGACACAAGCAGAAGTGTGAGTTTTTCTCTGGGAAAGTGGCAGCTTACATCAACAGCTCTGTAGAACTGCCCAAGGATGAAAACGGTGAGAAAATCACACCCTCTGTTTATCCAAATATTCACTTCCTGCATGAAAAACACACTATACATCTTTTATTTATACTAGGGCTGTCAATAGATTAAAAAAATATTGTGTGATTAACTGTGATTAATCGCACACTTATAGTGAAATGAAACATAAAATATTTCTTTTAGTTTATTTATTTTTGACATTTCACAAAATTACTACATCCAGTGAAGCGAACCAACAGAACAGTTTCAATCTCAATTCAATTTCAATTTCCTGCTTGCAAGTCAAGTCAAGTCAAGAAGCTTTATTGTCATTTCAACCATATATAGCTTAAGCAGTACACAGTAAAATGAGACGTTTCTCCAGGACCA
>JAOTRN010000036.1:11737216-11751980 GCA_028566695.1 Bagroides melapterus
ACACACACACACACACACACACACACACACCTGATTCAGTGGTAGACATGCTATAGAATGTTTGATAGTTTCATCTGATTACCCTTGACTGATTACACTGTATAAGATTACTTCATTATAAATAATAAAGAATTCAACAATGCATTCTTTTGGAATAAACATGAACCGATATATGATATATGACAAACAGCTCTAAGAACTCATTGGGACCTCAGGGTGATCTTATAACCAAGCTATAAGAAAATAAAGTTTTAAAACCCTGCGTCAGGTTCTTGCATTTTCAGAGCCGATCGTATCATTGTGCTAAAACAGTCTAAAAAGTTCTAGGATCCTTGCGTAATAGCACTAAATCTGCCAAACTTAGAAAACAATAACATTGCAATTTCTCTGGGAAGTGTTCATAAGCGAAGGACTGTGTCTCTCCTGCAGTCCCAATAATACACTGGCCTACAGACATCATTAGTGAAAGATAAATGGAAGATAAAGCAGTGTAAGCTTTAATATTTTTTTTCACAGTACATGCCTGTAAAGTGGGGTTAAAACACACAAACAGCAATTTTTTATGATGCACAAAAAGAGGGTTGTTCATAAAACTGTGTTGTGAGGTATCAATCCCACTAATGCAGCTAAAACTAGATTTTTATGGTTTATATTCTTTATGATCAGACAGTTCCTAAGGGAAACAATTGGCTTTATGAAGACCCTCTACAAAGGTGCCTTGAAGACATTTTTTTTTTTTGGTCTGGCGTTAAACTTGAGGCCCCAGAGGGCAGGCGATGACCACAATGACAAAGGAGAACACACAGAACATGGAAAGGGAGAACAAGAGAGAGGACAAGAGCTTTGAGGAGAAGGAAATGACCGACAACAGTGAGGGAAGTGAGGGGGGGTGATAAAGAAGGAGAGATGATGTGGGGGGACGCGGTGCCCAGGTCAAATGTTGAAACTTCATCTGATATCGCATTGCATGCTTGTTACAGGAAGTGAATAACACAGAGAAATAAAACACTATTCAGGAAGCTTGTTAATATCTAAATATCTGTTTTATTTAGTTGTTAGTCTACTTCATAGTCTTAACAGCCCACAATTATGATGTTCTACTTTTGGCTACATGAATCTATTAGATTTTTGTGGCTAATAAAGTCTTGTAGCAGACAGTAGAGAGAAGAGTAGAAATGATGTTTTCACTGATCAGAGGAGTACTTTGAATTGAACTATTGATTAAAAAAAAAATCTATATTTTACTTAAGCTCTTACTATAAATATCTGCATAAATGGACATATTACAGTAAATGAAGTATATTTGCATGGTACAGTTTACTTTGCTTAAAACGACTGTCTTCATCAGTACTTTAATGGATCACTGCAGGTATTTTGATATGGCACAGAGAAAAGAGACTGATGTGACCTTATATATATGCCTTAAAACTAAGAGTCAAACAAATAATAGTTCCATACCCATAATTTCAATTCCAAGATGCTCTGCCAATGCAGAAAGTTGACAATGTAAAGAAAGGAAAAAAAAGAAAAAACAGGTTTCAGATAAAGATGTCCACTCGTTCAGTTCGATGGGTCAAAAATGCTAAATTGTTATGTTTCTGTTTGCTTCAAGACACTGACGTGAAGGGGTGTAGGTTCCAGTAACAGACAGACAATGCAGACATACTGTGGCCAACTCCATTTTCCCAATTAAAAAGCAAATTATTATAATATTTAAGTGCACAGATGCATGCAGACACACAGAAAGGCACAAAAAAAAAATCACTGTTCTATGTACTAACTTCCCGGGGTTTTAGTAAACATATAGGAATATAAAATCAAATGTAAATGAAATCAGTTTTAAAAAAAGAAAAAAGAAAAGAAAAGAACTGCTACTCTCTAACACAAAAAGACACAGTTGAGTACAGATGAGTGAAGACATGGAGAATATGGCTTCTATTTATTTATTTATTTATTTATTTATAGGTAAAGAATAATATGTGTATATTTATTTACAGCATTTATTTACTATACTCAAAATGCTACCCAACTTGACTAGCACTCTTATTTCTCAGGTGGAGGTTTTGTTTAGCACAACATCATGCAAGATTCTTTAGCTTGTCTTCGATCGGCTCTAAATAGTGAGTGTTATAAAAGTCAGATATGCTGGTTGTTAAAGGTTAGAGGTCATGCATCATGCCTTTGGCCTCATAACACACAGCACATTACACCATTCCCATGTTAATAAGATTAGCTTTCATATAGATTCTCAAAGACTCGTGTGACTCATTTTACTCTATATCAAGTAACAAAAAAAACTTCAGAGAAAGCTTCAGAGCAACTCCTTCTGATGAACAACATGTCTTCTTCAGAACACGGCATGAAAAGAGAAAATGCTGCCATTGTATTGTAAAGCTCGCTACACATGCATTGTAATGGTCTCTTTCCTACTGTGCTACAGTTAAAGGATCTTCACACAATGAATCTGAATCAATGAAATAAAAGGAAACCTGTCACCTGGCTTCAGTTCACATCTAATCTCATGTGTATTTTACATGTACCTCATGAGTCAAATCAACAAAACAACAGAATGAAGACACACCGAGGAGTGAAAGGACACAGGGAAGCACAAAGACATCGTGCAGTCACTTCATACGCAGCATGCAGCTTTAAGCAGACAGACAGTCACAGACAGACAGGCACACAGACAGACTGACGGACAGACGGACAGGAAGACGAAATGGACATACCGTAGAAATTGGCCATAACGGAGGTTTCACAGCGATCACCATTATAGTCATTTGGACACCTGATGGAGGGACAACAAACCCACAAAAGGGAGAAGAAGGGAACAAGGGGAAGGGAGGAGGAGAGGAGAGGAGAAAAGGCAGGGAAGAGGACCAGACACATAACAGGCAAGGAGTAGAGGCAAGGAGAAAGGAGAGAGAGAGAGAGAGAGAGAGAGAAACACCAAATTAGAACAAGAGCCCAGCCCACAGGCAAAGTAGTTCTGCTTGATGATGTGAAGATCACTGTGGGATTTAAAGAAAGACCTGTGGAGGGAGTCTGGGGGTGGGAAGACTCATTTTAGTCCATGTCAATAAACACATTTTCAGAAGGTCAGGTGTCACAGTAGTGGCTCAGATTGTCCTTGTTTTACCATTCAGAAATCTCATGAGCTTCTAGACTGTTCCGTGCTGCAGTTTAAGTCTAGCTCAGCATCAAGTGTGCAAGTTCATCACAGCTTTACTTTTTGTCTTCTTAAATGACCCCAGAACACATTTACTTCATCAAAATAAACTCATACATACATATACGCTCGTAAAAGAATGGCAGGAGCCATGAATATTTACACACCATGTCCTCGTTCTATCTAAGTCCAACCCCTCACACTCACTTGATTGTTTACGCTGTGCTGAGGCTACATTTGGGAAATACAAGCACTTGTCTGATCCTCGGGCTGTCTCGGAGTCCAAAGAAGAAACACTGGTTCAAAAACAGTATCAGTATTGGGGTATCAGATACTAAATTCGCTGAGTGCTTCGTGTTTACTGACGTTTCTTGTTGCTGTGTCTTGACGTGTCTTGTTTACTGCACTGTGGAGAGGCCAAGTTATGTATATGGCCATGAGTTGTGCAAATATTTGTGTTTACTTGTGCTTGAGCAAATCAAAAGTCGGTTAGTTAACTGCTTGTAAGCTAGCTTGTAAGCCAAAACATCTGGATAATAATTGCAATTAACATTCGTTCATACGTTCACACATACAGCAACTCACACAGACAAAGTAACCAGAAGGAATTGTTCAGTGACACGTCAAAGTTGTTTTATAGATCGCCTTGGAGCAGCGACTACCAAAGAGAGTGAGACACACACTGCTTCTCCTTCATCTCATCTGATATGATACCTATACTCCATACGCTGCAGAATTTTATATACAAACAATCTCCCTCCAGAAGGTTTATTTTAGAGGAAAACTGATTTGTTGTCAAGTGAAATGCTAGTTGCGCCACCCGCTGAGAAATCTTATTACCATGGCATCCAGTAGTAGGAACGCCTTCTGGCAACTTTGCAGATAAAAATCATTGCATGTTTGAACATAGTTACCAGATTATTATTCTTTAAAAATCAGCATTTAATTCAGCATCTTAACGAGATTTAAAATCACAAGCACATGTGTAACTCTGTCCAAATCAATTTTAACAAACACAAAAACTCAGGATTTTAAATAAAAAAAAAAAAGTGAATTTTTTGTTGTGCCCAAATCTGAATCCAAGAGGTGACCATTTTTAAATAAATATCTTTTTTTGTTCAGTGTACTTTAAACCATTCAACAATGGATGATCCAACAGAGATTAAAGAATCTCGCTGAAAGCTGATGGTCTGAACTGCAGAGGAATTAGAAACTATGGTGAGATTGAACTTTTTTTTTCATAATGGTGAAATCCAAGGAAAAGGTTACACTGATATAACACAGTTCACCAATATACTACGCTTAGCCTTCCTCATAAACTTCCAATTACGCAGTCTGCATTTAAGCCAGAAACCAGCACAACTTTAATAGGATAAAGATGTCAGAATATGTTTTAGAGGAGAATAATTTTCCTAAAAGCTGAGCAATGATGCCAGAAAAGCCTTCTGTGTTTTTTTTGGGAGCTTCTACATTTTACACACTATGAGTTTCTAAAACTACAGGATTCCTTCATTCTTTTATTCTTCTGGTTTTACTGCAGAGGTCAATGGGACTGCTGCATTTAATTTGGCACTTGGGTTGCTGACGCACACGCGCACACGGATGATAGTGCTTATTGGTTGGTCATTCACATGCACACATTTTCAAAGGTAAACTTTTAGGGTGACCCTCTCTGAATTACCACTGCATTGCACACAAAGAATAAAGGTCATCTAGTAAATAGATGTCTATGCAAGCCTATGCAAACCATTCTCCAAGCCTATGAAGCTTATATATCAAATCAGAATATTGCTCTTCTTAAATACATTCATTAAGCCTAAGAGCCCTGACCAGTCTAACTGCCTATGCAGTGAATAAGGAATATTGATTCTACAGTAGAGTTAATGCGGGGCTTTCCCACAGAGACCCTGCACTTAATCACAGAACACAATAAGAGCAGATGCATCGTAAATCTGAGCCGTCTGCTACGACATGACCACTAAAGACAGAGCACTGTATCACCTTCAGCTCACTTCCCGGCAGGGGTGACTGCAAGAAATAGGGGGTAGCAGAGAACATTGTAGACGGTTCGTCTGTTTTCTTCTCTTCTTTTCTCTCGTCCAGATGGGGTAGCTGATTTCAGAGTGTCTTCTATTCTATCTCCCTCTCGAGGCCTGAAATGCAGCACTGGGCTCTATTGAACTCAGCAGTGTGTGTCTGAAGTGTCTTAAGCGCCTCTCTGAGAACACAGATATTGTCAATGTTCCTAGCAGACCCTGAACGCCATGAAACAGGGGAAGAAAAAGTGTCTATTTTAAGCATCATGAAACTTCATGGTATTTTTTTTTTTTTGTGAACTTCCAGAGCACCCAGACATGAATGAGAAGGCCATAAAATAGTAATGTAAAATAAAAGAGAATAATAAAATATCCTGAAAACGGTTACTTGTTTTCCTTGAGGCTGTGAAAATATGAAGGAAATTTGCTTGAAATAATGACATGTTACTCATGGAATCAAAACATCACTGGCTTCATGTCCAAACAGAATGAGGAAACGTCATCAAGTATAACATTCGTGTGATTCAACGACGAGAGAAAGGAGGAGGAAAAAAACACCCAACTAGATACAAGAACAGAAGGAGTATTGAGTGTCTTTGACTAGTAATAAAGCAATAATCAAAGGATACTTGATCGTTATATGAGTTTCAGGATCAAATCTTTGATTAACTACACTACCTGTCAAAATATAGAGACATGTAATTTTTCAATCCTTATTTATTATTTTTTTTTAAATAAATTACCGTTTTCTATTTTTGGTCATAGGAAATAATAAATAACATGTTATAACAACTAAAAACAATTAAAGAAGTGGTCTGGAATGTTTAGAGGCTCTGCCATGTACACAATAAATCACCACTCCCTTCCTACAACAGACTCTGTTGAAACTTTGGGTGTGTTCAAATGCCTTTCTACCCTGTATAGTGTACACACAGCTAGGGAAATTGTTCTGCTCAAGAGAATACTGTTGCAAGACGACGGAGATAAATATACTGTGCACCTGAAACGACTTTGAATATTATATTGCTTACGATTGAGCTAGGTAGCATTTAACATGTCTTTTACATAAAGAAATTTGTAAATTATAAGAAACTTCAACCTTGAGTAATGACTTAGGAACTCAGAGCTTTCAAAGCTTTTCAACTTCCAGAGCATTAAATCCCATATAATTGTAATATAATGTTTTGCAAATGTCTTGCTTCATTGTTTGATAACAGAATCTCTCTCTCTCTCTCTCTCTCTCTCTCTCTCTTCCTCTGTTGAACTACACATGCTACTTCTGAGATATAATTGCTCCTAGCCCCTTCTTCTCCCTGGATCTGGCTGATCCATTCTGATACCCTACTTCTGGTTGGAGTCTTATCACTTGGAATCCATTCACTGTGGCTGAGGATGGCCCAACATGGACAACTAGAGATACCTGAGATTACTGTGGATAAACATGGGCTACAAATAGTTTTATTATAATGGCTTAGAACTACAGTTGCTATGATAGAATAGAGTATATAACAAACGCAAACAATTTGGCACTCGCTTAATTCAACAAAATAGACTTCAACAATTAAAACTATCATGAATTTCCTGCTTACACAATTGTTTAACCATAGAGTACACAGTTACTACAGGGAAATGATGTATAATGGCACGGGTTCCTTTTTGAGTCTGGTTCCTCTTAATCTTTTTTCCTCATATCATCTCAGAGAGATTTTCATTGGCACCATCAACTCTGGCTTGCTCATTATGTATAAAATGTATATATAAATTACATCCTAAACATATATACAGTATATATATATTTCTGTAAAGCTGCTTGGTGACAATGTCCACAGTTAAAAGAACTATACAAATACAATAGAAATGAAGCCTAGATCTATTTTAAAACAAAACAAACTGCAATTTTATAGTATACATTCATCAAAACCCTTCCTATCTTCCTTCATAATACCAGTCAGTGTTTATTTCTAGGTATTCTAAGATACTCTGCTGTGCCTCCTGCCGGGCTTCTCATACGTTTGTGAAGCTGCCTGCACACAATTCTCAAACACTTTAATCTAACTTCTTCCAGAGCAGATTGATTGGGTTAAAGCCTGGAGACTGGATAGGCCATTCTATTACACACAGCACTGACTCCTTTCACCAAAAAAATGTTGGTCTCTTGTATAACTTTGTGTTTGGCATCACTGAATTTTTTTTTTTTTCAAAAAGACAAAGCGTCCTCATGCTTTTTCACAGTTAGTATAAGTAGAATCTGTAATAATATGTACATAAATAAATAAATATTAAAATATATAAAAAAATAAATAAATATATATATTTTTATATATTTTTTCTTCTTCTTCTTTAAACAAATGAACAATCATTAAAAAACAAAAAACAAAACATGATTCCAATATAAGGAGTCTGAATGAGTAGAACCTGGTGCTTTAGGGTGGGTATGACTTACTTGCAGGACAGCTGGTTTATACCATGTATGAAATAACAGTCACCACCATTGACACAGTATGCCTTTTCCGTCTCATTGCACTTTCTGGCATGGCTGGAGCCTGGAGACAGCGTGGTAGTTACTGTGGAGAAACACACATATATAATTATCAGCATGTGTGGCAATCAGTTGTGAAACAGGATGCTACTGCTCTCACTGAGTAACTAGGATGAAGGAGTGAGTCACCACAAGCCCAAAAGCAAAAAATGACAAAGATACCCGAGGCACGTTGTACAATTCATGACTCTGTATTGCTGTAATTATTCTGTATATCTTTTGATGACATATGGCACCATATTTCATAACACAATTATGCAAAAATCACTATCAAACATTTTTTTCCTACAGTAGGGCTTCAGGACAGACACACACACACACACACACACACACACTAGAGTATATCATGACCATGCTGCAGGCTGAGCTCCACACACTGCCAAGTCATTCTAGAGCCGCCTGGCCATCGGGTCAGGGATGCCACAGAAAATCAGCACACTGTATAGCTTCAAGCTGAGTAGTTTTGACGTGAGGAGATCACGTGTGTTGTAGGTATTGCCAGTGCTTGGGAAAGCCACAAATCACAATTAAAGGGCTCTAATTTCATGCAATTCTATCTTAATGGAATAATACTGGCATACTGCTATTGCAGTTGGACATAAACACATTTTTTCTTTTTTTCTGGTCAGGGCTGCCAGTGATATGAGTAAACTAATGCAAATGAAGGTGCATGATTAAAAATCTGAGGTTTTCAAACTGACTGTGTGCCAAAATGTGATCATTTTTCTCTATAGTGAAGCCTTTCCTAACAAGAACAACACACAAGGACAAAATGGAATTTCAGGTGATTTCAGGGGAAAATCCTATCCCACCCCAAATCAGTCTTATTCAGCTACTTCACACAATACTAAATTAATATAGCATAATAGACTAGTCTTTTATTTTTTAACAAATAATAACAAACATTTTGGATAGAATAATGAATTAGATCATTCAGTATTAAG
The DNA here is from genome assembly GCA_028566695.1 of Bagroides melapterus. NCBI lineage: Eukaryota > Metazoa > Chordata > Actinopteri > Siluriformes > Bagridae > Bagroides > Bagroides melapterus. Next base: position 11,745,905 of record JAOTRN010000036.1, read on the forward strand.
AATGGAAACTCATTTGATTGATAGAACTGAAATGTCTAACAAGACTAATTAAATAGAAAGCTTGCCAGATTTATTGCCATTGTAGCTACAAAGAATTATCCACTATAAACATTACGTGAAGGTTGAACACCCGTACAGCTGTACTAATAGACATAAAGCATTTAGTTAAATGTATATCAGACTGCTCATTTTCATGTAATTATGGACTTTTAACAGACACAAGATGAACTCAGAGATATTGACCATGTCTTCGCTGCCACTTAGTCCTTCTTACTAAATTTTATGCCTCAAGAACCAAACAGAAGAAGGTAATCAACGAAAAACTTTCAGCCATTTGTCCTTGCTGTGACCTTGACCCTGTTTGGATCAATTACAAAAGTTCGTCTGCTTGCTACAAAAATAATTCCATACAATTTCTGCGGTCATTCAACCACTGGTTTTTGATATATTGCCCTAACAAGAATCTCAGATGGACGTACAGACAGACAGGAGGACATATGTACACATGTCTCACATGTCTTCACCACAGAATGACAACAAAAGGAGGTGCAACACACTCATCAACAGCTCTTAATAACATATTAATATCAACCAGTTCATTTTTACCATCACCCCACCCTCTGCACCAAGAGTCACCAAAATAGCATGAATTTTTGGCTTAAATATTGTGCCATGATCACAAAGGCACTAAATCTCTATTGAGCCATGAAGCCAAACAGAGGATTAACGTCCTCAGTACTTCAGTGGGACATTGAGATGCACTAATTTTGGAGTGTACGGAACATCCCCTACAGAGAAGAGTTAATTTACCAAGCAAGGTGCTGAGACACAGGATACCACAGAGCCCAAAACAAAAAAACACGGTATGGCAGACTTAAGTTACCGATATGAGCACTGTTGAAGCAAGGCAAGGAAACAACCGTCAGGATGTCAAAAAAAAAATAAATTCAATATCAGTAAAAAGAAATAGAACTGAGAACTGACTATACTGTACAGCAGAGCAAGAATAAAAGTGGGTCTTTAAATATGACTGGAGAAGGAATTTATACACTATCTCATGTAATATATACAGACATAAACTCAACAGCTTTGATTCAGGACACCTGACACCTTTACTCATGAACAAGATTTTTAAATTTAATTTCCATTAATAGGCCACCTAGAACTGTAGGATTTGCAATCCTAAAAATAATTTCCCCCAAAATAATCAGTCTTTTAAGTCCAAATACAGAAAACTATGTCTGAATACTCTATACTCATAACACAATACATGACAAATAGCCACGTGACAATTTACTGACATTCAGCAGTATGAAATCAGTAGACATTGTGGTATCCCATAAGGCAATGGGACTGATATGGAAGACCTGTGAGAATCAAAAATGACTGAGGCCAGCACTCTGGCTGTTTTAACCGTAAGTGCTATAGGTATTAAATGTTCCTTGTGATTAAACCATACTTGTTTAACAACACCTGAGTAAACTGTTAACTTGTTTGAAGGTTTAAACATAAAAAAAGTCACATCACAATGCCAACATGGTGGATGTTACTGTATATGTCTTGTCTATATCTGTACTGCACACATACTGATCACTAGGTAAGGTATCAGTGGCCGAGCAGCAGGTATCGGTGGCTGTCACAGTACGTGCTTTTGGACACAAGCAATGTTATGTTAAAAAATTTGTAGCATATCAAAGTTTGTGAGCAATTTCTAAAAATTTGTTGATCTCAGTGTTTGTGGCAGAAGCTGCTAGTACAACTAAACCTTACTACTCCTATATCAACGTAATATTTTGTATCTGTCATCCATATCAGTTTAATTCCTTTTTTTTGGACTTTTGTAGACTCAAAGCAACAGCACCTTGTATGAATTTAAAAATAATACACATTATTTGCTGAAGAGAGGCTGAGGCTGATTTCTTTCTAGTCCAGACTGTAGACTCATGCAGCCTATCAATGACCACTGTGTCAGATGATTACTCAGCAAGAAACTAAAAGTAGATAGACAAAGCACACATTGTCAAAACAAAGTACAAAATACACAAATGGGTAAACAGCTTTACACGTTTTTTGGCAACATAATGACTTACATATATTAGAAATCGTTTTAATCTCCTTTTAAGTGTATGTAATAGTGTGTAATAGTTTGTGTGTAAAAGTCTGGTCCCAGCAATGCCCTTTGACCTACTCTGAGTATAATTTAAAAAAAAAAGGAAAAGAAAAAAATTATCCACATACACAGAGACACACATACACAGGATTCACATCCAGACTGAACCTCTGAATTATGAGTTCACAAGACCTAATGGCCTGATTTCCCAAAAGTTGCTAGCATGCCCTAATTCTGTAGGCAGGAAGCAAGCGATAATAGCCAAGGGTGCTAGGATGCAATAATGATTTTACTGAAATATGCAGTTTACAAGCAGATTTGGTATCTGTTATAATAAATCCGGTCCAATGTTGAGCTAATTAGCTCAGAAGACTGGAGAGATTAATAGCTGTCTCGTCCAGGCTGTTCAAACAACTACAAAGCTTGTGGGAGGCAAAAAATGTTTTTTAAAACAACGTCCAAAGTCAATGCAGTTACATAAGTGCACGGAAAACTGTATCGCTGAAGAATATTGTGCTGTTCTAGCTCTCAAATTGCATCTAATTGTGTTTGAGATGTAGCATGTACAAGTTATTTGTTTTTATTGGAAAGTGAAGGAAAAAAAAATGCAGGCTGGAATAACACTGATGTAATGTGAATACACTCGTTTCATCTTTTTCTAAAAAAACTTTTTCGAATTTTGAGTCTTTGTTTTTTTTTTAGAATGTTCAAGCAGTTAGCATAAATGTTTTGTGTAGGCTAAAGCATCATTTTATTTAAATTCAATTGCAAATTGCATTGAATGGACTGTTTTTAATCGCATGTATTACGTTAGTTTAACCGCTCGCTAAATGTTTCTCTAACCTAATTTGTATACTTTTAAGTTAGCATGTAAAATTCAAACATCTAGCATTTTGCTAAGTAAGATATATTCAATGACAAAAAAAAAAAAGCTTTTAGGATGGTTACAGAGACGAACTGCATGTTGATGTAACGTTGTAGCTCTACTCACAAACTGAAAGGCTTTCAATTACATAAGCAGCTATGAGAAGAGCACATCTTAGGAATGATTCTGCTTAAGATCCAGTAAGAATTAGAGAAGCGGCTGACAAAAGAAGACAAGCGGTCACTTGATGCTTAGGGAGAAGAGTATAAATACCTGGTGCTATTTAGAAACACCTCAAGCTATTGCCTCAGATAAGAGCTTCTATAAAAGACCATGTTATAAGTCTAGTAGGGAGAAATGTTGGTGTAACAGTTTAGAGAAATCTCAGCTGTGCGAGCGTTGCATTTATAGTAAGAATTCTCCAACGAAGTAACAAGTGGATCAGCGGGATATTTCCAGGGAAACACGTTTTTCCCTAGTGTATGGTAGGAGAGGAGATAAAGCCCTGATTATGTTACTAAAGGAAGCAGACTTGGAAGCCTACAGAGCTTTAGAACTTTACTACCATACAACTTTAGACTAAGCAAACATTTCTACACTATAACAACACTGGGAGTTTTTGTTTGTACCACTTTTTTTTTTGCAGTTATTCTTTTTGCAGGTAAAATGGTACGATCTATACTTTAGAGACATCTCTTACTGATTCCAATAGGAAACACTGAAATAAAAATGAATACATACTATAAACCAAAGCAAATGTAAAACCAGTACGTGAAAGAAAGAGAGAAAGAAAGAAAGAAAGAAAGACAATACAAACTGCCTGCTGCTTTTAGTGTTTTCTAGGACAAATTGTATGCTGTGATACTTTCTCTCTTGTGTTTAGAGTGGTTTTATTTGAGGGTCTAGTGTTAAATTGGGTATAAATACGGTAGATTTATTTCAAGACATTGTTATTACAGCTTTGTTGTTTTGTTTTTTTTTGGGACTGGAATGATGGGTGCTGCCAAGCTATAGATGTGAATTAAGACGAATTTTAAAAATGAAGAAATTGAAATGTACTTTAATTAAAACATGGTAGGAAAAAAACTGGAAGAACAAAATATTGAAGGGTGAGTTTAAATGTGGAATTAAGTAAAATATTAAAACATACATAAATTCAACTCAGTTTGGTCAGTTCCCACTCACTAGCCAGTTGTACGCTATCAGTAAAAGCAGCAGTGAAGCTGTTCCTCTGAGACACAACTTCATTTTTTTTTAAAAAACTGCTTCTCAAGCAATGCCACAGTGCAGCTGAATATACTTTGAATGCTCTTTGCCAACTCTCTGCCCTCTTCTGCATATCCGAGTTCACAGATTAGAGTCATTTGATTGACAGGGAAGAGAATAACGCCATTGATACGCTGCTATGACTTCCAGCAACAGACGACTTTGACATTACTGGGATTCAAATTCCATCGGGAGCCAAGAGCAAAGCATTAAAGTGTAAATGTATCCGCATTATTGATGAATGTGGTATTAAGGCATACCTTTAAAACTAGTGAATTTCAATAAATAAGTGTGATACTGAATGCTTGTTAAAAGGAGGTAATGCACCTGACAGTCTCTTGATGCAGACGCTCACAGTGAACAACCTTCTCCCACACACAGGTGTTAGAGGCCACTGTCTGTGTGAGTGTATGTTTCATAATGATCTTAAATGTCTGTGTACTCGTATGAAAGTGAGTGAGAGGGAAATGCGCACGTGTTTGGAAGTGGCTGGTGAATAAATGAAGCAACCCAGCAGCAGGTGTGATTGGCAGGTGTGTCTCAGCAGAGCAGGGCCCTAAGTAGCTCTCAGTGCTGGACTAGCTTTACGGGATAGACGAAACTACTTCGTCCTAATTAGCTAACGAATACATCAACGCACTCTGACACACAGCAGCAGAGGGAGAGAAAGACCTACACACGATAACATCTATCTAAAGGTCAAACCCTGTTCAAGTAGAGAATATGAAAAAAGGCAGAAAGATAGCAATGTACAGGCTCAGACTAACATCTGTGTTCAGAGAGGCCTGTAATAGGACACGTCCACGTCTACGACTTAACTTCATGTTAAACCATTTAAGCAGGAGAAAACAGAAGATATCAGCCGACGTGGGTTCTGAGTTTCTGTTGCTTTCCGAAAGAAAACAAACCAGAAAAGATTCACCATAGCAGCCTGTCTCTGTTTATGCTCTCCATTTATACAGCCCACTCCCTCTCTCTATAATAGTCGTGGGATGGATGGGGACAGGCAGGACAGCCGTGACTCACACCCAGAAAGAGCAAAAGAGCACGAATAACGTCGAGGGTCCATGCTGGAGTTCAGCAGCATTCAGGACTTTCAGCGCTCTTTCACAGTCATGTCCACTCTGACAGAAGGACACAAGGGCAGAGAGCACTCAGGACACAAGAGGGAGGGAGAATAAGAGAGTAAGAGGATAGATGGGGAAGTGGATAAACAGAGAACAGGACAAACACGAAGACATTTAAAAAAAAGCCTTTTCAAATTAAAGGAAAGTATATTTCAGATATGGAAACAGAGGCAGAAACGTGCTTCACAAATCAGCAAAAAGCAGGAGGAACCTGTTAAGGTTTATTTGTTGGGGCTGTTAAAATTTTAAATATTAATAAGCGTCTTAATTTGAAGTTGACAAATCCTATTCAGCATTTATTTCTGTTGCTTTTCTTTGGCTAGTGTTATCTGCGAAGGGCAGGTGAAGGTTTCCCACACACCAGTTAAGGAGAAGCCACACCTGAGTCTACTGAAAGCTAAGAGCAACTGACTGAACAGGTGGAATCAGGTGCGGCTCCTGCTTGCTCCCACAATGAACTTTTGTAGATAAGAACCCTTGTTACATGATTTATAACAGAATATAAAGGTGCTGTAGAAACTACATACAGCAGTATGTCCCTGAAGGAAACAATCGAGCACTGTTAGTACGTATATTCAGTTAGAAAATCATTACATAACTGAAATGTGGAAATAAATTTGGTCCTAAATTAGAAGATTTTTCCCCTCATCAAGTGATTCATGGATATTTCCAAAGGCTTAGGGAATGTGTTTCAATAGACTTACATAT
>JAOTRN010000036.1:11791409-11801793 GCA_028566695.1 Bagroides melapterus
GTGGTATTAGACAGAGAAAGTGACAATATCAAACCATATAAGTCCCAGATCTCTCTCTCTCTCTCTCTCTCTCTCTCATGTTACTGCAGAATGCAGTTTGCCTGTGTAAGGAGAAAGGCAGAGCCACAGAGGAATTCAGCATATGGCTACACTAACTCCAACCTTAACGCAACACCCACCGTTATCTCTACCGCTAACAGATCCACCTTTACACATGCATTACTTCCTTCAGTGTACAAACACTGTTCCTAGTGTTTATCGAAACTTTTGTATAGTCGATAAACACTAGGAACACACCACACAACTTTTTTTCCCCCGTCTTGTCCAGCTAAAGACAGACAACAGACATATTTTGAATTTTAATAGGAGTAACGGGAGGTCTGTTTGGAGGATGACAATATGATTGCGTAGCTAATTTGAACCAATGGCACCCCTCACTCCTTATCTCCACTCCCTCCAGCAAAGATCTCTACTAAATTGACATATTATTCCACATCTACAGAATGCATTCCCAGCTTATGCCACCTGTATTTCAAAAGGTTTTATGCAACTGTGCTTCACTCTGTAATCAGTGGATCAACAGGTTACTCGATTTTAGTTTGTGTGCCTTCCACTGATTACAGAGCAAAGCACAAAGCCAAGGGAGCTTCAATGTAATTTTACAGACCAGGTGTTGTTTTTCCAATCATCAATTGTAAGTGAACCTGTGGCCACTGTAGTTTTACATTCCTGTTGCTGTAGAACCCAAAAAGTCTTCTCTTGTAACCCAAATACCTGAAGGTTTGACATGTCATGCACTCTGAACTAATATTCAGCTGATTTGAGCTACCATAGCCATCATGTGAGCTTGAAGCAGTCTAGCCATTCTACTCTGATCTTCAGCAGAACTGTTGTATGGTTGTTTTTGGCCGGTTGTTTTTTTTCTCCACACAATTCTGAGACTATTGTCTGTGAAAATCCCATGAGATCAGCAGTTTCTAAAATAGTCTCATTTGAATAGGCGCTTGTCACCACAACCATGTCACATGGACAAAATCACCGAAATCATTTTTTTTTTTTAACAATATAGCTTCCACAGGAGCTACAGAACTGCAGGAATTTCTTTAATTCTCTGACTAACATTCCTTCCAGGAACTTCAGGTCACATTTTTAGCAGCAGGGTAATCTACCTTTATCTATTAGAAATACTGCTTGTGTACTGTTTATTTAGCTAGCTATTGAACAAAGTGAACTTTTGCCCTAACTTATTGGTAGTTGCATGATCTCAAATATAAACTTACTTTAACTCTGTGTCTGCATATAATTATAAATAAACTGATTTCATTCTCATTACCTTTAATCAGTTATGGTAGAAAATAAAGTTTTAATGTACAGTGTATTTAATTTACATGAAGTATATTATCTTTAGTATGATTGCATTAAATTGCATGAAATAAATTACAGTTCGATATGTACATCATCTACAGTTAGATGTGTAGGTTGAAAAGGTCAAAAATTTCAGGTTGCAACAGCATATAGAATGTACAAATGCACAAGTACAAACTTTCTGGTTATCCAGTACATGGTTCTGGCTTCTCCATGCTATCACTGCTGTTTCTGGTTAAATTAGGTTTCCAAACAATAATTAAACAATCAACATACAAAAAAACCTTTATTAAAGATGTGCTGTGTCAGTTTAGCTCAGGTTAACCATCGTTATGCTTCTGTTATAAATAACCAATACAGATTATTTTGAAATTCACGATGGCATACGGTAAGATTTATGTACCCTTTATCTGCATTTTCAGTGGAAATCTCTTTGCAGTTGCTCTCACACAGCTCTTTTCTCATTTCCGATCACGTGGTCGTGTGCTCCGTACCCAATAAAAGCAAAGTGACACGTTGACATCTGCAACGTTACATACTGGTTACGCATAAGCACAGCACCTTAAACAGAGGTATTAAAGTAAATTGAGGATGCATGTCAAACGTTTCACTTCCCATAGTGGCTTATATTGCCTGTTAAAGGATTAGAAAGGGACAGTTGGGTCTAATGCTCTATCATCTTTCCACACTGCATCCGTTGAAAGTACGTTTTAAATGAAGTAGCCTAATCTATGGAATGAAAAGATCTGTGCATGCTGCAGCCTGGTCAACATCAGAGCTCGTGGTCTGGGAGATAACGATAATTGGTAATTTAATGCAGGCTAAGCTGATGTGGTCGGTCTGTGTGTTTCCTGGTGTATTTCTAGACTGCTGAAACGCCCAGAACACACGACTGAACATTCTTGCATATGTTTTAAAGAAACTGAAAGAAAAACTCTGAAACAGGACGATTAGGACGCGTTGTTAAATCTTAATTATGATGATTATATACAGGAATGTATTGCCACAGCAATAGCGCGCGTCCCAACACATGCTGCTGGCCGATACGAAGAATAAACTTACCGCAGTCTTCGCACAGAACGCGCTCCACATCTTTTTTGAGATTTTTCTCAACGGTTGCACGAGGAGCAAACGACGCCCTGAACACCAGAGGCTCCTCTGTGGGGTCCATGAAAAATATGTATCTGTGGTCCTTCTCCACTGCGACGCACGGCGCTTCAGAGCCAAAGTCGCCAACGGTTACGAGCTGCTGGCGCTCGAGCCCGCCACTGTTGGTCGGCCACACGTCTAGGACTCGGACGCTTACGCTGTACGTTTCGGCGGAGGCGTTGGCGGGCAGTTCCTGGACCTCGCCCTCGATCACCACGGCCGATCGGTACGCCTGCTCCTGCAGGGAATCCAAGCTCGGGGCGTAGCACGCAAAGGAGACCCCGACGAGCAGCATGGAGAAGTGCACAGCATCAAGCCTCCTCATGCCGTCGGCTGTGGCTCAGGGGCGGCCGGCCGCGGTGGTGCAGGTGCAGGTGCAGTGGTTTCGGGGCGAAGGCGGGACGAGGAGGACAACGGAGTAGGGTTACGGCGGCGGAGGGGTATAGCGGGTGGGCTCCGTTGGCGGGGCAGAGCGGCAGACCTTGCGCAGGCTGTGCCCATGCCATCTGTGGGCGCCGCTTTCCCCGCGCGGTTTCGTGACGGGGGACCGCGGGACGCTCAGGAACCGGAAACGGCCCCGGGCAGCGGCGCGGGGCGGAAAAAGGCTCGTTGCTGCATTCTCCTTCAGCGCAGTCCCCCAACGCCGGTGTGCGTTCATAAATTACGCTCTTCGCGAGAGCGCAGATTCCGCAAGACGCCGCTAGTCTTCCTGCGTCCAGTGAAATGTCATCGCCCGGGTGGGCATACTGTCACAGATGAAAAACCGAGGATTCTCAAGATATTATTTGGGTTCACTGCACTCAACAAAACGGATTTATCCAAAACGGCCTCTCGAGATGTCCGATCTTAAGGTCTGCTGGTAGATTTTACGCTTGAATTGTTCTCCAAAGGGCGACGACACACGCAAGACGTGCAGCTGGGCAATGCAACAAGCGCGTCCCCTCTACTGCTCACTGCACACACGCGCGCGCGCGCGCACACACACACACACACACAAACACACACACACACGCGCGCGCACACGCACACACACACACACACACCAACACCAACACACCAAACAAAAATCGCCTGCCTCCCGTCTGTGCTCGGGCGTCTTCTGGTGCTCTCTTGGTGCAAATAAAACTAAATGATAGGGGCTACAGTGTGACAATCAAGCTGCATGCGGCGACTGGAGGTCAGCAAGAAATTTCCCTTAATCCCACCGTCCGCTGATCAAATGTTCGAGCAAAGCGTCGGTGGTTTATAAGACAATTGCATTGCAGGCGAAGAGCACAGAGGTTTTCCATGTACGGCAGCGTACACAGAGGCTCAGGCCGCCGCAGACCGCAGAGTCGGAGGCGATGAATAGCGTTGCGAAAGGAGCTCTAATGGAATCGATGCCCAGACGATCAGAAATTAATTTAAGGCTGTATCCTGTTTTATTGAAATCCTATGCCGCATTCAGGTCACATTCACCATTTTGCCCCAAAAATCGACCAGGTGGGGGTCAGAGCAGCTGAAGAGCAGCCCACCGACCATCCTATCAGCCATATTTACCACAGCAGGCAACAGGTCCTGCGGGCATTTGGCTGCGAGAGGGCACTCTCTATTAATAAAGGGAGGAGACCGGGCATTGCAGCGTTATGACAAACAAAGAGCGCATGAGCGTCACAGTAATGACACACGATTGGTATGAATGAATTGTAAGTGCGTATTTATGAATAAAATGGAAATTTAAAGTGACAGACGTGGCTGCATCATTTTGGTGGCATACATAGACTAAATGCGTCGTGAGACCGTGGCTGTTGCTGGGCGACGCTCATTAACTGCTGTAGGGCGACATCTGCAGGCCACAGAACGTGATCATGGCACGCAGATTTGTAGATAATTTAATATCTGTTGTTATATCAAACTTTGCACAGATACAGAGAAATGAACAGCTTCTACATTAACGAATGCACAAAAGTAACGTAATCAAAATTATAGTAAAATAATTATGTCATTAAAGAGATATCTTTTTTTATGGTAGCCAGCCATGGTGGTCACATGATTAATAGAATAATTATTCACTCTCACTGAGTAATATTACTTCTATCCCATGTTTTATGATTTACAATTCTTCACCGTTGTCCTATTCTCGAGAAAATCTAAGATACATCGCTCTGGCTCTGGGGCCGTTGAGCTGGTGCTGTCCGCGGTGCTGAAATCAAAAACCCTCACTTATCTCCTCTTACATCACTTTGGCAATATAAATGTATGTTTCTGAATATTTTCTTCTTACATTTCTTATATTTATTCTGCTTTTTTCATGCCAGTAATTTACTACTCATTACTCACTACTCAAATCAATAATTAAAAAAATTAAAGTACAAAAAAAATTCAATATTTCCTTAATATGTGTTTTGACGTTTTGTGAAATGGATCCACCTTCAAATTATGAATGTGAAATTTCAAAATTATTGCTATGTTAATCAATCTAACAAACAACAACATAATAGATTTAATCATAATTTGTCTTTCCATTTAAAATTCTACAAATCGTGTTCTCTGAAGTTTATTTAACGGAACAGAACATTTTTTTCACGTGTGGAACCTCTTTTCTCTTTGCATTTTGTAGTTTTAGAGTAAACAGTAGGTATATTACTTCGTCATAATGTACCCCACAACACACACTATAGACAAGCCTTGCGCAATGTTGCGCATGTCATGCGCCGATCTGACGTTAACCAACACACCCACAATCGTCAGTCTTTCGGACTACAGTAGGCCTCGCCTTTACAGTACCTCAGTTTTCCTGCGCGTCGTTTACAGATATCGCGAGAGCGACAGTTGGGCTTAGCAGCAGGCTGAGGGAGAGACGGGAGAGAAGGTAAGCGGAGGAGGCTGCATCATGGCGGACAGAGACAGCGGTAGCGAGCACGGAGGTTTCGCCACAGGCCCCGGCGGTGGCCCGATGCACCAGGGGGCGATGGGCGCCTCTTCGCGGCTCCAGCATGACACGGAAGAGCTGGCGTCGAAGCGCGTTGACATCCAGAACAAACGCTTCTACCTGGACGTGAAACAGAACGCCAAAGGCCGCTTTCTGAAGATCGCCGAGGTCGGGGCTGCGGGAAACAAGAGTCGCCTGACCCTGTCCATGTCAGTAGCCGTGGAGTTCCGAGATTACTTGGGTGACTTCATCGAGCACTACGCACAGTTGGGCCCCAGCCACCCGGACACGGTGCAGGACGAGCCGCGGCGAGCGCTCAAGAGCGAGTTTCTGGTGCGGGAAAATCGAAAGTACTACATGGATCTGAAGGAGAACCAGAGGGGGCGGTTTCTGAGGATCCGACAGACCGTGAATCGGGGCCCCGGCTTGGGCACAGCGCAAGGCCAGACCATTGCTCTACCGGCGCAGGGGCTCATCGAGTTCCGCGACGCTTTGGCCAAGCTCATTGATGACTACGGCGTGGACGAGGAGCCGGCGGAACTGCCTGAGGGCACGTCGCTCACCGTGGACAACAAGCGCTTCTTCTTTGATGTGGGCTCAAACAAGTATGGCGTGTTTATGCGGGTCAGCGAAGTGAAGCCGACATACCGCAATTCCATCACGGTGCCGTGCAAAGTGTGGTCCAAGTTCGGTGCCACGTTCTGCAAATACGCGGATGAAATGAAGAAGATCCAGGACAGGAACAGGGAGAGGAGGGCGCGCGAGCTCTTACCGGAGGCCCTGCACGGTGATGACGGGGACGAGGATTAATGGACCTGACGCTTAAGTAAGGAATACAATAATGAGACGACGAATGACCATGTAGACAAAAGTTACTGTAAAAGAAAAGGCGCGATGGGAGATTTCAAGTGGATCGTCATTCACACAACACTCATAGATTTACAGTTGCATCACTTCGCTCATCGACCGGTTATTATCCAATTACTCAACCATATAACAGTAAGCCGCTGCTATCAATAACACGATCCACGAACTGTGTCCCAGATGGTCAGAATGTCATAGGTCGGAGTATGTCTATTTACCCATGCGTTTTTGTACACGTCTAAACTATTAAACTATACTGTTCCAAAGTGCAAATTGGAAAGAAAAAAAAAGGAAAACAGAAATGCTAAGACATTCTAGCATAAAGCTACTGTATTTGGGAATATGTGAACCAAATTTTTAATATGAAAAAAAGGAAATCTCCGTTTGAAGGTACATGTAAGATGAAGTGCTGTCTGTATGTGAGCTCTGCGCACAGTCCATCTGCTGAACGGATGTCAATCCCGACCGACCCGAGGCATGTGAGGAACTCGTGCAGTTGTAATCATATGCCTTTAAAATGCATAAAGACCAAAGGAGATCGTATTAGCTCGTCATGCAACATTTGTTTTGTACTCCAGGTTTAGTAAGGAGAGTAACAACGCAGTAAAGTCGGGGGTCGGAGAGACTATTATGCTATATTATGACCGATAAACGTTTATTTCTATTAAATACATCAACCCTGTTGCACCATGCACAGCAAAATTCGCAATGTTGATGCCACAGTGCTCATTTCATTCCTCTGGACACAAATGAGCATGGTGTCAATTCAACTCTGGGGATTTTGCCGTGTGCCCACTGCCATTTGGGCACGTTTCATTAAAGTGCTAACTTAGAAATACAAATTTATGATTTTGTGAATCAGATGTATTTAGATTCTTATTAAAAAAAAATACCCACGTTTTCTGTGGGATTTTCTTTCTTTTTTTCTGTTTGTTGGGGTGGTGAAGGGAGGGTGGGGTAGAAAAAAAAAACAGGAGCTGTTCTACTAGTGTGAGCATGCGCAGATGTGTGGTGCCCCTGTGCGGTGCGTCCACTACAACGTCCAAAACCGACCTGGTGCCTTAATGCTCGCCACACGTTTACATGCTTTATGTGTCATGCGCTTTTGATCGCTGTTTGTCTTGCTTCTCACAACATCCCTATCGCTGTGCCACTTGTGGTGCTTCTAAAGGACTTTTTTTAACAAGCCAAACTCTACAGAGGCTCACGGGTTTCTCTCCTCTCTGCGTTCACCTGGGAACACAGATGACGATGATGATGTAACTGTGTTGACGTAAACGTGGATGAAGTCACAATGAGGTTTTGGAGGTTTGCTCCTTGTGCTCCTAATTATAAAAAAAGTTCTTTGTTAGGGAAAAAAAAAAGTTGTTAGGGAGAAACTTTACTGTCTATGGCTCAAGCCCTGTGTTTTGCTCTTTGGGATTGTGTGAGCAAAATGATGGTGGTAGGCCTGTATGTTTTTGTATGGTGCTAATAAACCCCACTCGCCCGTTTATCTGTTTTGTCAGTCTTGCAATTCTGACGTTTAATTAAGTTTTGCCAGCCGCACGCCACATGTTGCTGTTCCAGGTTCTGCTAACAAAGTCTATAGCACTATATAACGTTTCAGCCAGGGTCACCATAAATTGGGATATATTGATAAATTGATGAATCCAACAGCCATGAGTGGACAGGGGCCCTAGGAAACAAAAGTGGCCCCAGGAAAACAGAAACTCTGGAAATATCCAGAAATATCTGGAGGTTTAGTGCACAAAACTGTCCAAGAGCTTGTACTGGCACCCCTGGGTGAAGCATCTCGTGCAATATTGTAGGTTATGTGCCAAGACCTGCATTCTGTCTGTGCGGTATGGATACAGCATCATATCTTACCTAAATACGTGTGAACGCATGAGAATTTCTTTTTTGTTATTGATAAATTTGTGACTGCTCTGACTGTTCATGCTGCTTAGTTCAAAGGTGGCTCTCCGTTGACCATATGCAGAACATTCGCTTTTTTTTTTTTTTTTTTGCTGGTTGCTTAGCAGCCACATCCCCCCATGACGCACGTGACGTTAAAGGCTGTCGATGTCACGTTAAACAGCTTAGTTTGGAGCTTCTCGAGCAGTTGAGAATTGTTTGGTTGCTCAGTTTCTCTCTATTAATGGCACAATGCTTCCTGTATGGAGTCTTAAATATTTATTTGAGAAAAAATTCTATTTGAATATTTTATTATTAAAAAAAAAAAAAAAAAAAAAAAAGAAGTCTCTTAAAATATGACATTAGCGCTGTTCAGTGACATGGCAAGATAAGTGTTCTTTTGTTAGAGCTAGAAATTGTGCTAAGATTTGACAGCTGGTGTTTATACAATACCTGGGAGAAAGAGAAATGCAGCCGGGCTTGCGTCTTGCGTTCAGTCAGTCTGTGAACACCACAACAAGCTGCTGACTCAGTGGGGTTTTCCAGAGAAGGACTCCCCTTTATCAGGTCTGTACAATCTTACAGACAGTGTGGCTGCAAATTTTCCTTCCAAGCCAAGCAGGAGCAGCAACAGATAGTCTCCTGAAGTCTATAATAAACTGATTAAACTCTGTGGCTCCTAAATGGTTGGAACAAAATCCTGCACCCACACCTGATGTCTGGGGATAAGATTGGACTCTGTACTAGGTGGTATCATTAACCCACTAATGATGTGAGCACAAAGGAGCACTTTTTCTCTCTGCCCTCTCTTCTCTCGGCCTGGTTCTGTTTGGTGTAGATCATGCACTCCTCAAGATGTGAGCTTTGTTGCTACACCTCTCACTTCAAATTCAGAAACTATTTCAATTTCTGTGTAAAGACTATTCTCTATTTCCTAGACTTCCCATCTCCCTTTTGGGTGGTCAAGCTAATCTTTTCCTATCACTGCCCTGAGGTGATTACCAAACTCTTCGACATGTGCCACAACTGCAATGACGTGATCAGTTTGATTAAGCTTCTTGTTTTAGACAAGACACTAACACAACTCAAAACTGGAAATAAAAACAAGACCTTTGAGCCCGAAAGGGTGTTTTCCTGGAACAGATCATAACAATCCTAAACAAATCACAAATGTACAGATTGTTTTGCACTCAAAAGATGCCTCTCTCAATCACGTGCACATGTTTGTGTATGAGGCTTATTTGGGAATAAAAAGGAACTATAGTCCATTCTAAAGGTGCTATTAAGTACTAAATGGCTCTGTGATTTCACTTTCTGCCTGCAAAACTGGCAGCGTTCCACTAAGAGTGTTCGACATCACTCACTCCACACCAGCAAAGTTCTAGCTTTGCTTCCAATTCACAGAGCGCTATTTACTAAAATGTGTACATACACTGTGGTAAATATTGATCAAGAGCAAAACACACAAACACACACACACACACACTCGCTCACACTTGTAGTACTCTTGGTTCATATACAGGAATCCTGAACAGTGCTCCATCTGTGAGGTGGGGAACGTGAGTTAAGCTCGACATAGTCTCCTGTTAGTGGTGCTTCTTATATTGTTGTCTTTCCTTAACTGTTAGAGTGTGTGTTTCTTACCATCATTGCTTTATAGCTGTGTGATGAATTTAAAGCGCTGATATAATTGCAGGTACAAGACAGAATCAAACCAGACTTAACATAATATAACCTATAAAGAGACAAGTAGGATGCACAGTATGTGTGTGTGTGTGTGTGCGTGCGTGCGTGCATGTGCGCATTGCTACTAGTTTTCAGTTCACTTTCCTGAAATCACAGTCAGATGCAGTTCTCATGTTATGGTCCTGATCTGTCACAAGCTTAAGGCCTTGACCAGATTTGCTTAACATATACACATTTGCATATTTCTGTCTTTCTACATACAAAGAGATTGTATAGGTTATGGGTTCAAAACATTATTTGGACAATAGGGATGGGTTTAGAGTGAGACAAATCAAGAGGAAATATAAAGGAAGATCCCTACATATCCCATGTTCCATCCCTGTTTTATTCTCTATGAAATGTGTTGTACTGAAAAGATTAAATATATGACATGTAATGTGTGTGTGTGTGTGTGTGTGTGTGTGTGTGTGTGTGGACTCTGACTATGATTATAAATTACGAAGGCTAAATAAT
>JAOTRN010000036.1:11811134-11826553 GCA_028566695.1 Bagroides melapterus
TCTCTCTCTCTCTCTCTCTCTCTCTATCTATCTCTTCCTCTGTTGAGCTACACATGCTACTCCTGAGATATCAGTGTATCTGTGGTATCTGTGAGATGTGGTAGCCTAATGTTTATGGTGTCGGTCTACCAATCGGTTATTGAGCTTTTCCCCTCTCCCCCAAGCTACCGCTTCTGGACCCTGAATTTCTCACTCGTATAAAAACGAGATTATCATACAACAGTTTCCATCGTGGGAGGAAAAGAGCTAACACATGTAGCTTCTACCCATGATCGTGCATATTATCTTCTCTCTTTCTGTCTGAAACACTCACTGCGTTTGCCGTCCATATCTGCATGGCTCTTACGGGTCAGGACTCCATGCTTGTACGTGGCAGCATTGAGCAGGAGCGGGATGGCAATAAAAGGGTTACTACCATCCGTTACCCTAACAACCCGCTTGCTCCCTGCCTCACACTGGTCCTCAACCAGCTCGGACAGACTCTTCCTCAATTCCTCTTCCTCACTGCGGAGATGGAGATTAAGTTACACATCAACAGCTAGATATGTCCAAGCAGCTAGGAAATGTTTATATATACTTTAATAATATTACCAGAGCAGATACTCACATGGCCCATTCCAGTTTCTCATTCTTTATTGAATTATACAGCACCTAATTGAGAAAGAGTGAGAAAAGTGAGACGTGACATTAGACATATGCTGAATTAAACACAACGCTACAAAAGAAACACAACATGCGACATGTGAGATAAATGCAGAGCTTGTTTTTAAAGTAAAGTCCACCCTAAAACATATGAACATGTTTATACTGAAATATTTTACAAGGCACTCAGCGCTTGTTGTTGACTGATGTATTCCTCTTATTCGTCCTTGTAGCTAATGGGTGTCTGCCATGCTAATGGTGCAGAGTGACCTTGCTAGTGCAGGTGTTTAATGATGTTTAATACAAGTCGGAATGGAAAGATTTTGCTGTCAGTCCTCAAATTAAAGTCATAATAAGGCCATATTCTTAAGCAGACAGAGCAAGGACAGCAGTGGGGGAATGACAGACGACTCAAAATTCCAGTAGGTGACGCAGCTATATAGAACAAAAGCCTTTATTTTGTCACATCTACATTACAGCACAGTGAAATTCTATCCCCATTTTGGAGTTTGAGGT
Organism: Bagroides melapterus; assembly: GCA_028566695.1. Lineage (NCBI taxonomy): Eukaryota > Metazoa > Chordata > Actinopteri > Siluriformes > Bagridae > Bagroides > Bagroides melapterus. The sequence continues at coordinate 11,812,293 of JAOTRN010000036.1, forward strand.
CAGAGCACATGGTACAGCACCCCTGGAGCAGTGAGGGTTAAGGGCCTTGATCAAGGGCCTAACAGAGGCAGTGCTGGGTCTTGAACCACGATCAACAACCCAGAGCCTTAACCACTTGAGCCACCACTGCCCCATGATACAGTAATTCAGTATGTACAGATAATTAGCCAACTACAAGATGACGGTGATGTTAGCATAAAAGTTAAAGAACCTGATCTGTTTGAACAGCGTGTACAGATGAGGTCAAGCCAAGTCAAGTCAAGTCAAGAAGCTTTTATTGTCATTTCAGCCATATATAGCTTACGCAGTACACAGTGAAATGAGACAACGTTTCTCCAGGACCATGGTGCTACATAGAACAACAAACAGAGCTACATAGAACACCACAGAGCTAAGGACTTGAATTAAGTTAGTCCTAGCTACATAAAGTGCATGTGTGTAACCTAGCACAATCAGAGGAAGACAAAAGACAATGCAGATAAACAAGACAAAACACAAGACAAAACACAAGACAAAACACAAAAGCAGCACCGACTAGTCAACATTTAGGTGCATGTGCAGAAATACAGGAATTAACACTTAATATAAATAGCAGAAGTTTTTATGAGGTCAGGTATGAGTTGTGCAAAAATAGCAATTTGTCCAAATGTACAATACTGTATGTGCAAGGGAACAAAAACAACGTGCAACAACGGCATGTAAACAGTTTGTTTTGGTGATCCTGTAGAGACGGGACGTATATATGAGGAGCGTATATTGGTGCCGATCAGTGCAGTCCACACAGTATGTGTGAGTGTGTGTGTGTGTGTGTGTGGTACAGATCAGTTCAGTTATTGAGGAGTCTGATGGCTTGTGGGAAGAAACTGTTACACAGTCTGGTTGTCAGGCCCGAATGCTTCAGTACCTTTTGCCAGACGTTAGGAGGGTGAAGAGTGTGTGTGAGTGTGTGTGAGTGTGAGGGGTGGTGAAATGCTAAACCTTCACCGACTAAAGGACTAAAGCACTGCTGCATCGATCTCTTTAGGCAGAGATGAAACGAGGACTAAACCTGACTGTGCAACTATCAGCAGGAAGTCACAAGGTGTTCTAGGTAAGCCAAGATATTACAAGAAGAATAAATAAAAAATGTCAACTCATATCAAGCAAAAGTAATTGTAGGCTTTAATCTCATTATTTATAAAGATTAATCTTTTTTTTCCTTTAATTATTTTGCTCCATACCTTGAGTAAATCTTTGGGAAAATCATTTCCATCATTCAGACCATCCAGATTGCTTATGAACTGCTGACAGGACATCTTCTTCCCGATGTTCTAAAACAACCACACAGAATGTCACTGCTAATTTTTTAAGATAGGATAAGATAAGATAAAACTTTATTAATCCCGAAGGAAATTTTTTATGTTATTGTGAAATCAGTATTGTGCTGCATTTTAGTAGCTTAATGTAACCGATGAAACAGTAACAATTAGTCAAAAAAAAAAAAAAAGATGAAGCGAAACTGATAGGTCAGTATTCACCACCACCACAACCACCACCAGATGGCAGTAGTGTAGCGTGTCACCGCCAAACAAATACACACGTACATAGTGCACACCACCCAAGCTTTATCAAATCTTTCTCTGCACCATTTTCTTCTCGTTGTTCGTTCAAGAAAAGGATCTGTTTAGCCACAACATGCAAAAATGCGTCTAATATCAACCACCTCATACAGCACAACCAGAAACAGATCTGATGTGCATTCTAAATGTCTTGGAAGTGATTCTGTAACTCGGTGTGTTCAAGCACAAATGATAAATGGAGAAAAAAAGGTAATGTAAGAAAAAGAAAAAGAAAAAAAACAGAGACGCTGTAGAAAGTAGTTGCACTTACCACCTGATCATGACAGCAGCCACGGAACGAGGTGAAAGTATATTAGGGAATAGAAGTCAGAAACAGGGAGACAGGAGTGTGTTAGAGGGACAGCGGGTTTAAAAAATGGCTGTGTTTTTAGAGGACATTATCACAGAGTCAGAAGTAACATTTCAAACTGAAGGGAAATCAAACTAAGACAGAAAAGATTTCTAGCTGTTCATAAGATCCTGCTGTGAACTATCCTCTCTACATCAGTCAGAATTAACTAGCTGAATTCTGTCCGACATTCGGTACTGAATCACCGACAAATATTCTTAAGTCTGTCAATTCAGTAAATATGTCTAGAATACAAAACGACCAATGAACGAACAGAAAATGGAGAGACGTGCGGTAACGTCTGGGGCTTTAAATCGTGTTGATTTTCACATCACTTTATGCATTCTGTTAAAATTAGAGAAGATCATTAGCATACACCTCGCTCTGCGTGTTTCTACCATCATGCAAAGACGGTAATTATGCAGTACATGGAACTAACTCAGATGTTTTGGCTGAATTTCCATATGTTACATATGTAATGTTTACAAAGTGATGCATCTCAGGAGGTGCTGTGTGTAATAAGCTCATTAGCACAGGAGAAATGGAGACTGTGGTATGTTTGCTAATTGCAGCTGATTTATTACTGGTCATTTATCCCTTTTTCTTTTAAATTTTGCTAACAAACCATACTGTATACTGTGTGTGTGTGTGTGTGTGTGTGTGTGTGTGTGTGTGTGTGTGTTTCTATACATACATGGCCATGCAGGTCCGTATTAAGAAGCATGAGAGCGCAGGTCAGTGTATGGGCTCCATCTGTAAATCAAAGGAACAAATGTATTTAAATATAAAGTACAATGTACAGTCACCTCCAAATGCCCCCAAAGTATACAGCAAGGTCGATTCTTCTTTTTACACAACATTACACAATGAAGACATGAGGGTTTGAGATCAAATTCTGATTACGGCACAAGAGATTTGATTTACCTTCACACATAGTACCTTTTGTTTCAACTCACCCATTTTTCAAGTGAGAAATAATACTGAAATGTGACTGACAGGTGTTTATTGTAGCCCCCAGTTAAATCTAAACAATTTATTTAAACGTTATTTAAACTCTTAATAGCTCTGATTGTCTAGTCTTTGTTGGAAACCTAGGTTTCACCTGTAAAGACTACAGAGGAGACATGAGAGAAAAGCAAGAGGAAAAATCGAGCAGAGCCATCGCTCAAGCATAGGGCATATTAACAAACTATAGTGTACTAACCACTGAGGAAACAACAGCAATACTGAGAGCTGGAAAAAGTCAAAAAACAAAACATTCAGTGACATCACCAACAATCTCCACAAGGCAAGGGTGAAGGTGTCATGATCCACTGCAGATGGAGGCCATAGTGTAAGATGTGAACCACTCATCATTCAGACCATCATTCAAACCATAGTACGTATCAGGAGGACAGACTAGAGTAAGAGTAAGTACAGAGATTAGTTCAATAACAAAGATTAACCTCTACCAAAGTGAGGGAAAGTCTAAAGTGTGGAGAAAGAACGGATCTGCTCTTGATCCAAAACACACAAGCTCATCGATCAAGAAGGCTGGAGGTAGTGTCATGGCTCTGTAGTCTTTATCGATGATGTAACTCATGATAGTAGCAGCAGAATGAATTCAGAACTCTACACAACATTCTGTGTGCTAAATGCAGAGAAATGCACCCAGTCTAATTAGGAAGAATGTTCATCATGCATTAAGACAACAACCCAAAACACACAGATTCCTGCAGATACTTGTAGCACCTTTGGTTAAAGTTCACATCAAACATTAAAAGGGGAAAATGTGATGTCATGGATTTAGACAGTGGCACGATTGCCAATGCGCAACCTCTATGTACAGCATGATCAGCAGAAAAGCGTGTCAGAATGCACATCATGTCAAACCCATAGCTGGATGGACAACAATAACAAAAGACCAGGTCTGGTTCTACGTCTGTCAGCCAAGAACACAACGCTGAGGCTGCAGGATCACCAAAACGAGACAGCTGAAGACTGGATAAACGTAGTCTGGTCTCAATCTCAATTTTTGATGAGGCACACAGATGATAGGGTCAAGAATATTGATCTGAATTCATGAACCAATCCTGACTGGTGTCAACAGATCAGGTTGGTGAAGGTGGTGTGATGGTATGGGGAATGTTTTCCTGGCTCATCGCTTGAATGCCACAGCCTATCTGATTATTATTGCTGACTAAGCGCATCCCCTTGTAGCCACCATGTCTACAGCAATAGTCGTCTCAAATTGGCTTCATGAACACCGAAATGACTTCAGTGTTCTTCAGTGACTTTGTCAGTCACCAGCTCTGAATCCAGTACAGCACATTTGAGATGTTTTACAACAGGAGTTTCACAGCGTGAAAACTGTCAACTCACGTCAACTTGAACCAGAATCTCAAAGGAAAGTTTCTAACATCACGTGGAATCCATGCAACAAACATTGAGACTGTTCTAAGAGCAAACGGATTAATACCCAGTATTACTGTAATATTCATAACAAAGTGCTATCTGAGTTCATATTAAAAAGAAAATCGAGTGAAAATGTGCTCAAGATGGAACGTAAAGCTACATTGGGTTTTTTTTCGTAACTTGATATCTGGATTGTTTTAAATTCTTACGTTTAATTGCGTAGGATTTTTATTTTTTTTTTGGTTAAAAAAGGAAATCATGATTATTGAGTCAGAGGACCACAATACTCTATAACAAGATGTTCCTGAGCTGCTGGGACTCACTCTGACATTCCTGCAATAGCAATTCACCGCCAGAATTGTGTCAGTATTGTGTTAAAGGTGTCACGACAGGATCTTGAAATGACAGGAGCCTTGCATGCATAAACCAGCATACATCAAATATCATCATACCCCAGCTTGGCATGACAGACCTTCAGGTACATAGTGGCAGAGAGGAACTGCAGCCAATAAGGACAGGGAAAGACTGAGCGTAAGAGAGAGTAAACAAATTTAATGGAAGGCGTCCTTGTTATAGTGAGTGAGACTGAGACACTCTTGTGCATCTTCTTGCCCTCATCTATATATTTCTTACTTAGCATGCTAACGCTATTCCACTATCAGGGGTTTCCTCCAGGTATCCTTCCCCAGTTCAAAGACATGCATTGTAGGCTGATTGGCATCTCTAAATTGTCTGTAGTGTGTGAATGAGTGTATGAGTATGTATGTGTGTGTGTATATGTGGGTGTGTGTGTGTGTAGGTGTGCATGCCCTGTGATGGACTGGCATCCCATCCTTAGTGTACCCTGCTTTGTACCCTGAGTCTCTTGAGATAGGCTCCAGGTTCCTTGTGACCCAGAGGATAAGCAGAGTAGAGAATGGTTGGATAGATGGATAGATGGATGGATGGATGGATGGAGTATTTTTATTCTGCTATTTAGTTTTGGTCTGATAAAATGCTTTACTGTGTCTGCATCCAAATCATCCTCCACCAGTTGATGACCACTGATGTGTCAGGCTTTTAACACAGTGTGTCAAGGATCTTTCAAAAAGCAATAACCCATTGCCATGAATAATATATAGAGAGATTCTTGCCTTCAGATGTGAGGGCTTCTGGGTTACAGTGGCAGAAGCGTTTGGAAAAGTGCACCAGGACTCGCTCTCGCTCCTGAGTCTCTCCCATCAGAGGAAATGCCTTCAGGAAGTTCCTGTACCATGAAGAGAAACGAAGGGAGAAGAGTTTGAGGAAGTATTATTAGTGTAAGAGTCAGACAAACCTAGTGGACAGTTCTAGTCTGGGTAGTTCCCTAATTTGTGGAAAATATGTATATATATATATACATGTGTGTGTGTGTGTGTGTGTTTTTATTTTATATATACAGTACATACTAAAAATAGAAAGGGTGAGCGATATGAGTTGCACTAAGCACTACAGCATTGTGAGTTGTGGTCAGCTAAAGCAAATGAGTTTCATAATTGGATTTAAAAAATGAAGACTATCCCTCACATGGACAGGTAGGTTATTTAATACCATTAGCGCTCCATAAAAAGGGATTGCCGCCAGCTGTTCTCACTTTTTCATTTCAGAACAGAAAGGTGGTCCAGATTACCTTGATCACAGATATCACAGGCTCTGAGAGAGGAAAATTACTGCATAGTGAAGATATTTTGGAACGTGTCCATGCAAGAAGCAGTTATATATAATATGGAGGGGAAAAAAAATCATTTTAGCAGCAGGAGAGCCAGAGTAGCTGTGGGCTTCACAGAATGCTGAGCTCAAATATTCCATTTGGGAAGTCTATTTGTACCATGACTAAGACACCAGTGTCAGACAGACATGTGACAGCAAAGCCAAGAACTCCCACAACTATGCCTTAAATAAAAAAACGAGGAAGTAGCGACGCTTAATATCCAGCCTGAGCTCACTGTGTGCCAGCAACTGTGGCATCTTTACAATCAGCTGTCTAGATGTTTCTACATCGTTTATCATATCAAAATGAAATGGAATAAAAAAGCATGTCCAAGATCATGAAGATTCTTTCCAAAGCAGATGATTTTGGTGGTGAAGGCTGTCAGTAACAGCAGCAAAGCCTCCAAGAAGATTAAGCAGAGAGACTGTCGCACTTGATGCACACTATAGTCGCTATTTAGTGATATTTTTAAGTAACCTCCGCATCAACAACCTACCATCATCTAATATTTAACACAGCTTGTTTTGAGAGGGTTTAGATGTAGGTTTGTTGAACTTTGTTTGAAATACTGTCATTAACCAGCATTAGTAGCTTTCAGCAAAATTTCCATCCCAACTACATCTCAAAAACACAACACAAAACCCCTGAAACGTTCTCTCAGCCTCTGAACACTCATTTCCTCCTTCCAGTCTTTGCAATCCATATTACAATATAAATGCTTCTGTAGACACACACAGTCTGTGCCTATACACTTGTGTAGAAATATCTTAGATTTTAACCTTGAAAATCTGATATGGAACAAGAGTTTTTTGGCCTTGAGTCTTAAACTAGCTCAATCTGGCAACCCAGTAATTCTACTTTTCATTCCCTTAGCAAGGGTCAGTCAATTATGACCAGTGAGCACACTGTAGCACGATTGCTCACCAGCTAGCAAATCAACAGAACTCTAGGTTCTATGTGTCATATAACAAGAATTTTATAAATAGTTGGTTATTTAAAAGTATTTCAGCATGATTTCACAGGGACGGCGTGAATGCTCCTATGGATGAACCACCACCAAGATATCAAACAGTCTGCATGAAATAAGAAACCAGACCTTACCTTAGCGCTCTATCTAAGGACAACCCTGTGAAGTCGAAGAAGCTCAGATACTCAGAGGCCACCATCTGGCTAAATTCATTACTGCAAAAGAGAGGGAGGTGATTTTCTTTTAGTATTCAGATTAAACAGGCATACGCCAGCCCACATGTCCACATACTCACTTCTTTCCCAGGTGTCGTGCCACGTCACACCGTTTGAAGCCCTCCAGGTAGAACAGCCGCTTAGCCAGTCGCTTGGCAGCCTCTGCGTCGGCACGGCAACCGTTGGCGAGGGTATCCGTGCTGCCCCTCTCCAAGGTCTCCAGGCTGCCCAGTTCAGAGTCAGAGTCGCACAGGCCATCTGTGAGATTGGCATCACTACAGCAACAAAAATGGCCACATTAGACTTGCATAACTGCCGGTTCAATAGAATTACCACAGAAAGAGGAGGTTAATAGCCATTTTAGGCCATGTGCATCTTATTATATAATCAATAATTTTCTCTCCCATTTAGAACATGGTACATCTAACTGAAATAATCACTGCAGTTACAAATTCAACGGTCTTTCGGACCAGTGGAGTGTTCAGAGCCCAGGGTGACAGACACTCCTGAATAATGGACCCATTTTCTTATTCATTTATAAAATATAGCTTAAAACTAAAAATAATTTATAAACTCAATTCAGCTGTGTGTGCTTCACATTTGGACAACTGATGCAAAAACTAGTAAATGGTGCACTTTTATCAAGCCAATGTGAAAATAAATTCACTCACAAACACTATATAGAGGACCCTAGTGCACACTGATGCACCACATGCTTCATGGTCAGCGTTGTCACCTTTATATGCGTCTGTACTTCCCTGCATAAATTATGTCTGGTACTATCTGATGCTGAGGCAATTTCTTTCACCATAATCTGATTGGCACAATCACATTAGAGCCAAACCTAATAAGACGTCAGTGTAATCTGTTGGTGGCCATGGAGCCGGCGGATCCTGGTGCTCTGAGAGAAAAGTGCAATTTGCGTTTCTCTCCAGCAGACAACGTCTTCAGTAAAATGACCCACAATCATCTAACAAAACTCCAGTGAAATGTAAAATGCTCCACTGGGGTGATTCTGGAGTGTATAAGACTGAATTTATTTGGTTTAGTTCTGAGTAGTTTAGCTGAGATTAACTGTGCTGATTCCAAGTCAAAACACAAACTTGCATTGTGCCAGGTGTTACACATATTAACAGTTAAACAGCAATTCTTAACACAACTCACAGTTAATCCACGATTCTTCGAGTTTCAGATTCCCTGGAAATTTATTCTGTCAAATCACTGTTGAGATCGGCTAACAGTTTAACATATTCAAATGTTCTTACAACATTGTTTTAATACATTTGGACACGGATTACTTTTCCATAATTTTATCTTTCTAATATAGGACCTGTTAAACACATGTTAGCTGGGAAGATGGAGGAAGCTGGCAGTCCTCTGAGTACAACAGTACCTACAAATGTTTAAAATTTCAACCTCTCATAACCCGTGGAATATAACATAAAGATCTTTGTTGAACGAGAGAACGTTACAGCATCTGAAAGATGTTTTTTTATGCATTCATTCTATTTACAAAGGAAGTCATTTTAAGAAAAATACATTTGTGGGAAATGACAACTGATGGGAGTTTTAAAAAAGTGTCTCACTGAACACAGAGTTCACAAATGCATCTACAACACGAGTTCAAATACTAGATTAAATAGTTTTATCATTTTATTTTTTTTCATCAACAATACAAGTTTAAATAGTTTCAAGTACATCGTGTCATTATCTATTTGCATATTTTTAAATTGCACATAGACTCCCATTGTTTCTTCATTGTTTTTTTCTTTATCAATTAGCACGTCAATTCTTGTCAGTAGTATGTTTGTATATATGCTATAGATATGACAGATACAGATAGAAATCACATGAGTATTCCTTTAGTGTACAGGGCCTGAGTGTTAGGTTTGCTAAGCAATGCATGATACTTTTAAATTTAGCCTAATTAGATAAGAGAGTAGTGTGCAATGTAATGTGATACAACTGAGCCCTGATGTCAACACACTAAAGGAATTCACGTTCGGCTCATCATATCCTCTTCCTGTGAGGTAAAAAGTCTGCAAAACTGAATCACTCTAAATGTCATTCAGAAAAAAAAAACGTAGCTCAAGGGCTGCTGGTGTGTTGCGAAACAGAGAAAGGTATAATATGCAATTATAATACGTACATCACATAATGACAACATGACAGCTGATTTGTTACTGTAAAACCTCTACACGGCAAGCGCAGCATTAATTAATAAAAAGTATTGTTTTTATTTTACCAAAACAATATTATTCATTTCAGCTGGATCAACACAGGCCATAGGGATAAATAGAGAGATAGAGACAGCTTTAGTGAAGCAATAGTTCACAATAATGTTTGAGTTTATGCTGATACGCAAAAGTTCCTATAGTAAATACAAATGCAACCCAAGAGGATACGAGTTACGTGAGATAATTCGGACTGTGACCAGGAAAAAGATGACTGAATTAAAAAAATCCATAAAAAAATATACACTAACACTAACTACTGCTAACACTAACTATATCTAACTGCAGGTGTGACTTCATACCTACCAAAATAAAAGATTGAATGAATTACATTTGATTATATGAGTAAATAAATATCTAATTCATTGCCAAGCTACATTATAAAAAGTAGTTTTATATTAGATCCTACTTCTTTTATGTCTAACAGCTTGTGTATGATTGTGCATGATGTAGCTAGTATAGATAGTTAGATGTTGTTGGTATAAATATATGCTACTTATATCAGTATGTCAAGTATACAACAATTATGGGACACTAGCTTGCATGAATATATTAAGCTGTTTTATAGTATAAAACTAAAGTATAGTATAAAAATCAGACTGCCTTAGTCATTATATATAACATAATTATATGTACTTATATAAAAGTAAAGTCATGTTCCTTTAGCAATACATAATTACTCATATTTTATGTTAAGGAAGACATTACTGTGTACTATACAGTAGAGATAAAACACTATGACTTTCTGTATGACACAATAAAATCATTTCAGAAAAACTCAGCGCTTATAAACTAGAAAATATCCATAGCAATAATTTACTATTGAGAAGCAATACCACAGAAAGCTAAGTGTGTATGAAGAACATTATAAAGGCCATGATTTATTACAGGCTTTAGAATCTTTCAAATATCACGCGTCCTAAGAAAATTACACTCCCTTATGTCTAAATGTGCCTTGGGGTTACACATTAAAACATGAGTCTGCTTGTCCATGACTCAGAAGTCAGCACTGCCCTCCTGGCTGGCATGCCCCCCCCCCCAGGGGTGAGTCAGGTTAAAGGTGTGGAGCTTTGGCATGTCCTCTTGTATGTAAAAAAAAAAAAATAAATCACTGTTTGGGTGTGTTGAATGCGACAAAAAGGAAAGCAAACTAGCGCCCATTCCAAACTTCTCCCTCTCTCCATGTTATAACACCCTTAGAAATAACTACTTCAGAGGGAAAAAGGCAAAACTTTTGATTTTTTCAGAGTTAGACTAGAAGTTACAAGTCACTTCACTAAGAAATGATCCTTTTCACTAGTGAAGAGGAGCAAAGTTTGACAGAGGCCAGGACATCCAAACAATGAATATGTTACTGTTTACTAAGCAGACGGCTGCTATTTCTGGCACAATGTTTGCAAGAATGTGACAGTTTATTTCTCTCTCATAGTTCATAGTCAAAATCCATCCATTGATGAATTAAACGTTATTACAGCGTTGTTATTTTAGTTATGTCCTTTTAATTTATAACTAACTACATTCTACAGCCAGCACTTGATGGAAGGCTTTAGTCTGTAACATGTATACTATTGCATACTATTCTGTAATACTGATTTATTTCTATATTTATTACTGATGTATTACTTTCTTACTATTTCGTTATTTTATCCTAATGTTTACATGTACTGAAAAAGAAATTAAACACAATACTGGGTGCTGTTATATGAAAATAATTACACAAAGGGCGAAATGCACAAGAAATGTCCGGTAAATGTCCAGTAACACTATTGTTATAGTAGCTATAAACAAACAAACAAACCAAAAAACAAAGTTCTGTCCTTTTCTGTGGTGCAAAACATTCTGACCATTCCAAAGTTGACACCAGAGACTCCTTCAATAAAAGACAATTTTGAATAAATGTCTTACAGAAAGCTTCACCATAATAATTAGAGGATTTGCTTCATTCAGTTCATTATTAGACAGGGATTATTTGAAACGCTCACCATACAAATCCCTGTGAAGGAATTATTACTACAGAAACTATAATATGAGATTGAACACATTAACATAGACTAATCAGCGCCTGCTGAATTTGAGAATTCAACAGCTGTGGTATATTTATTATTAAAGCTGATTTTATTAAACACACCTATCATGTTGTCCAAACTGTGGTTGTAGGATTAGATACTAATGATAGATTTTTATTTCCATGCACAGTGTGCACTTCCTCTGAATTTTCCTTTTGTCAGTTCTGACCACATGAGAGCTGTTTGTACGTTTCTCTACGTCTACGTTCCTCAAACCTAGCAGTGATGCTGTGGTGTTTAAAAATCCCAGCATCACCACTTTGCCTAATAGACCTCCCCAGTGCCAGAAACACTGTTTACCAAATACAATCTGGTCAACAGTAATATTGATTTTCCACTGGACATTGTAAAATGGTGGCTGACAAACTTCTAAACGCTATTTAATAGACTACATAGAAGGTTTGTCATCTGTACAAAGCAGAGAGACTCTGAAACTATAAGGAGGTGCAACCAGGTCCAGGCGTCAATAGCAATTATGGTCACTTTTAAAGAATATGAGGTTACCACACACCAATAAATCAGATCTCTGGGGGCCCCCAAAGTGCGTGGGCCCTTAGAATCGTCCTTAGAATACCCCCAACATCTTTGTTGTTAATGGCTATGAATTGAATAAAAGGTAGGGGGTAAAAGTCACATTCTGATAACATTATAAATAGAGAATCATCCTTAACTACACAATGTAGTTTGTCAGTAGAAAGTTCAGGTAAAAAAAAAAGTTTCACTAAATAGATTTAAAATGCTGCTGAAAACATTCAACGACGTGCTTCTGTAGATATTTGGAGACTTCTACACGGCTTACTTAAACAGTGCAGGTTTTACAGGATGTACTTACAGGAGGTCGAGCAGAAAGTGGAAATGAACATCGTACTCCTCTTTCCACATCGCGTTTCAGCGCAGATCACACACTAACAAAGCCATGTTGAGTGTGTTACAGCGGCATGGAAATGCGGGCAGTCGAGACCGGGAACAAATCACAGTCTTTCCAAATAAATGAAAATGAAATAAATAAATAAATAAATAAATAAACCGGAGCTCAAATAGTTTCCACAGTCAGTGTCAGTCACTGTTACATCGGTACACACAAAAACATTCACACACGTTTACTCGGAGAGCGAGGCTTTTTAGAGTATACGAACAAATTCGAGGTTCAGAAAGTATGAAGCGCGATAAGGAGGGTAGAATTGACGCGTTTATCCGGCTCTGCCTAGCTCCATAAACCGAGCCTTAGTATAGTGACCTAAAGTACATTGTGTTGCCAGATTGGTTAAAAGCTTTCCGGGGACTTTTAAATCACTGCTTCATCACTGGTTGACAGAGGAAAAAAGTTGAATTCAGAATGAATTCAAAAGAACACGCAAAGAGTGAAGCTGGCAGTATATATTAAACAGCTCACGATTCCATAATTAAAGCCACATGAACGCGGTTGTTTAGTCACATTTTACTGGCTCCCATGTGCTACAGTGAAAATCAGGATTAGCCAATAGGAATCGTGCATTTTTTCCCTTTACGTTGAATCTCGCCAGCCACCAGTTACACCAGAATAATGTGTATCACTGCAGGAGGGAAAAATAAAACTTTTTAAATGGCATGTCATTTCCCCTTATCATTATTATGTCCTTTTAATAATTTTCTATAGTTCTGTATTGCAAGGTGCGTATGGCAACATTATTTAAATGGCTGAGAATAAACGCATTACATGATAAAATAACACATCGTATCAAATCCATGAGAATATCACACACTAATGTAGCTGTACAAATCATACGGTGATGGTTTGTAGGGTGGTATACACCAAGGGTGGTATACACCATGGCCTGGAATTAATACCTACTCATTCCATTGCAGGCTTGTCTATCGCATCAGCACAGCAAAATGTATCAGATATATACCAGAACTATATATATATAATACTATACTGTTGATTCAAATTCAATCACCACATACTTCAGGGAAACCTAAAACAAACAGGTGAAATAATCCCAATCTGGCAACCCGAAGAGAGGAAGGGGAGGAGTAAGGGCTCAGATGGCTTGCAGGCTTTCAGTGAATGACCTGGAGGGTTTAACATGCTGTCTTATTTCCGCTGTTTGAGTGCAGATCTGGCTACAAGCCCTGGAGCACCAAGGTCACTTTAGCTGTGTCTTTTATAATTGGGACAAAGCGACTTTACTGTATGCACACTGCACTGAATGGGGCTTTCAGTCTTCTTTTCTGGAGAGGCATGAAGAGAGCAGTGATGATAAAGTCATGACAGGAGCAGTATTTGGGAAGAAAATTACCCAGAGAAGCTGCAACATGCCCAGCCGAAGGTGCAGGTTCTACCCACTGCTTCTCAAAGTCTGCAGTAAGAGGAGACTCTTCAATTTACCTTTAAGGCATGGACACATGTATGACACACTCATGTGAATGACATCAGACTTATGCCTGATGTCTATCAACGTGTGGCACATCACAGCATGTTCTCTTCTGTTGATATTCTCTGGGTGTGTACATCATCACAGAGATACAGAGAGGGTGTGACAGGAGAGATATGCAGCAAGAAAGGGAGAGGGAAGCTTATTTCTTACAGTTCAATAAAAAACATTTACAGCATTGACAGATTAGTCAGGAATAAAACACAACGCTTGCTACTATAAGAAATAAATCAATGACAGTATAGCATAAACTATAACATCTTGTCCTGAAGGGTTTTAGTCCACTTATAGCATA
>JAOTRN010000036.1:11826653-11842732 GCA_028566695.1 Bagroides melapterus
CTAGCAATAGCATATACCATATATTTTAGCCTACTGCTGCACTTCAGTTTAGATTTTATTGTGTATTATTATATTAGACATATTCATTATTGAATAGCAGAAAGAGCAAGACAGTGGTGAGATTAATATATGTTTATTAATATATTATTTATTATTATTTATTATTTAATAAACAATACATCACTGTTTTAACTGTTTATCTTTATGATCCATTAAATTCTACACTTATGGAGTGTCTGTGAAACGTTAAGTTACAGTTAACACCTGTATTATAGCAGCCATCGCTAATCAGGCTCTTTTTTCTTCTCTCTTAATGTTAATATGAACAAAAGGACAATAACAATGCACATTTAACTTAACTTTAAAGTTAACTCTTTAACTCTTAATTTACATTCTACATGAATTAGAATTCTAGATAGTAGTATAAAAACTACTCATGATTCCCAGATCAAGAGAGAATATGATGAGCTCCCCCTGCTGAGTCTTCTTTCTCCTGATCTCCATCTTTGGCAGTTTTTTTCCTCCTACTGTTAAGCCGCTTTGGGAAAATCTCTATTGCAAACAGAGCTATAAAAACACATTTCTAGTTCTAATTTCTCTTCCAGTCACACTCTTGCTTACAAATGACAAATTTCAATATTCCAATCTTCCTTATCAATGCTCATGATCATCATAATTCATCATCATCAGCAGTTACTGCATAAATATCCTTTTCTTCATTCTTTATCAGTATCATACACATAAATATCAAACTCACAGCCTTTATTAAAAAAAAAAAAAAAAAAGGAAAGCTGTCCTGTTAATCTGTTCCATTTCCAATGTTTTCAGTGGCTTTCATCACCCTCCAACATAAAACATGCCGTGTGAGATGCCTGGGTCTCGAGCGCTATTTCACTCTGCAGTGCTGTAATGATGCGTCTGACACAGACGGAATGGAGCTATTATTAGATTGAGCCAAAACTCAGCACAGGCACTGCAAAGTACTAGAAAACCGAGAAGATTTAACAGCAGGGAACAAATGCAGTGACAGCAATCCATCTTCACACATACATCATGTACACACACACACACACAATTCTGAATATAGAGCAAATATATGACATATTCTCGATCGAATATAGAGTACGCTGTGTATATTATAAATGCAGACATCACTCTGTGGCTTGTCCTACTGTCACAAAAGGATTTGTTCCCCGATCGCGTCTGGTTCCTTGTGTGTCTGTCCTTCCCATGTCACCTTTTACTTGATCTAGTCTAGGAATCAGATCTGATAACGAATATAAATCCTATCACTAATACTAAACCAAACGATGCGACAGCCGTGGAATTGAGCATGGCTCATTTAAAACATTATTATGCGTTTATTTTATTTTAATACAAGATGATTTATACAGATGAATAATTTATTACCTAAAAGAGTTTATTTCTGTATTTATTTATTCAACACTTTTTTCCCCTTTTGGCTACAATTTGCCTTTTAGATAGAGATAAAGGGAGAAAAGAGACTACTAATTATGTATTTCTGAAACCTAAATATGGTGCACCGTCTAGTCAAACGGTATTAAAATCAGGGGAAAAAATCGAATGGCTTGCTGCAATTTTTACGAGTAGCTCTTTTAAAATGTTCAGAGATCCCTGAAGAAGAAGACAGTCGTACGTATTTAATTGTGAAAATGCACAAGACAGACATTTAGCATGCAACAAAATTGAGTTGAAAAACAACATAAATGTTTCAAGGAAGAAAAATAAAAATAGATATAAAATCTGTTTGCTTAAGTGTGTGCACCTTTTATACCAGAGCATGAATCTGTGCTCAAAATGAAAAATCACGTTAAATCTCGTCATCAGCGGTAATTATCATAGATCTGTCAACAACCTCAATGGAGTGATTCTGATTAACAGGAAATAATGATCTGTCGGATTTTCTTGACATCTTCTTGGTTTTTATCCGGCTGATGTACCACAGAATGCTACGAAGGCTGTCGTCAAAAATGGTGCACCGCAGTGATATTACCAAGATTAGACAAGAAGAGACGAGGTGAAAATTTAGTCGATTATCAGCCATGAGACCTACAGCAACATGAGCAGTGGTGTGGTGGCCTAGTAGTTAAGGCGTTAGTCTTCCAATCCGAAGGTTGCGAGTTTGAATCCCTGCTCCACCGTGCTACCGCTGCTGTGCCCTTGAGCAAGGCCTATAACCGTGGATTACCCAGTCGTGTTAAATGAGATATGAACGTAAGGATAAGGGCGTCTGTTAAATGGCATAAATATAAATGCCGTCTGAATATGTGTTTCTGTTCCTTCTTGTATTCTTCTTAATAAAAAACATCAAAATGTGTCTGATGATTTTGGAGATGATACTAAAACATATCAATAACCTTTACTCTCTCTTATTTATTGTACCTTTATTTCCACCTTACTTTTAAAAATGTGCAACCAGAAGCTTCTGACACCAAAAAGAATTCCTAAAGTAAACCATAGCCATGGTGAAGCATGGTGGTGGCAGTATCATGCTACAAAGCTGCTTCTCTTCAGCTGGAACTGGGGCTCTAACCAAAATGGAGAGAATCAAGGACAGCTCCAAATACTAATCTTATTTTGACCCAAAACTTGCAGGCTTCTGGCACAAAAGAGGCAGGCCTCAGTTAAACAGCTGAACATGAAAAATTTGAAAAGCAATTTGAAGTCCAAGTCAACAAAGGAGTTGCTGCACAAGAAGATAAATGTTTTGGAATGAACCAGTCAAACCTCAGATTAAAATCATATCAAAAACCTGTGGAGTGACTTGAAAAGGGCTGAGCACAGAAGATCCCATGGGAAGTTGGTTGATCTGGAGCATTTTTGCAAGGCAGAGTGGAATAAAATTGCTGGTAGGCTCTTTATTGTTTAAGAACTGTGGAGACTTATGAAAACAGCTTTTTTTTTTCGTCTTTTTTATTCATTTTCTATTCTTGTTTTATTTATGTTTTTATTTTTGTTTCTATTTGTTCTATTTTTCCACTGGAATTCTGTTGGTTGCTATATTATATTAAAGGTGGTAAAAGTTCTTCTAATCTTTATTCTTTTTTCTAATCTAAATTTTTATTTTACAATACAATCTTTGATTTTAACAGGAGTGTGTAGACAGCCCAGTGTAGTTTACCTGTAGAATAGTTTAGCTGTGTTGTAAAGTTGTATGTGCATATGCTCACGTGTGTGGGTGTGTGTGTGTGTGTGTGGCTCTGTAGTAGATTGATACACCTGTACTAGGGATAATCAACAGCTGATACCCCACACACATATAACCAGGATGGAGTGGGACTAGGCTGGATGTGTGTGTGTGTGTGTGTGTGTGGATAGATGACACAAAAGAACACCATGAGAGAATAAGAATTATAGACAGACAGTGGCTGTCAAAAGCACATAGGTGGCAGAGAAGGAGATGCAAAAAGACAGGAGGAAAAGATATAGAAAGCAGAAGAAAATATATAGAATGGAGGGGTGGGGTGGGGAGGGAGGAGAGATTTGGAAAGCTTATACTTAAAGCAAGAAAAGCCAGAGAAGGAAACCTGGCTGAGGGCCTGCTCTGAATGCTGTCCAATGTGTTCGAGCCACTGTAGATTCTACACCTTAATCGAATAGAAACTCTGAGGTCAATTTCAATTCAAGGGTAATGAAGTGTACTGAGAGCTTTTCAAGCCTTTCAAAATGAACTGATTGATCCCAAGATGACAAGGGAGAGGGGGGGGGGGTGCTTTGGTGGTTCCTGTGGCTAAATTCCCTAATCAGAAATCAGTGCTTTCAACACACACACACACACACACACACACACACACACACAAATTTGTCTTACCATCATTATGAAAGGACCATTCTTATTATCCTTTCACTAAAATAATTAACTGTAGTGCTAAATAAGGCTATTTCTATACAGTTCTAACACTGACCACACTAAAAAAAAATGGAAAACTTTCTTCTCTTTTATTTTTTTGAATAAAAACTGCACTAAAAAATAAGAAAAAAAGGAACTCAGTCTTCCTCAAAGGGATCAGTTGGGTCTAGGTCATATCTGGCAGATATTCTTATCGCTGTGAGGACATTTAGTCCATACTGAGAAATGAAAACTTGGCCATACATACACACACAAAAAAAACAACACATACTCTTTTATATCTGAAGTTAAGGATTAGTAGATACACAGCCTGTGATTTTTCTAATATTTGAGTCTTGAGGAACTGAGAGACTACAAATTAACAGCTCTCATCTGGTTCTTACTCAAATAATCTCTAAAGTAAGTGTCAAATTGCGGAAATATACATCAAGCTGCACTGTGCAAAGGAAAACTCATTAAAAACTCAGGAAATATGTAACACATCTCAGTAAGGCTCTAGTGTGTGTCCAATGCAGCAAAAACATAAAGAAATTGTTAGAATTGTGATTTTATATTTGAATTCCTTCCATGGTTCAAATAGATCTGTGGATTATAGAGTTTATTTATTAACCTATAACATACAGCACTCCCTACTTATCGTGGTTATAATTATTACTTAATGATCATTTTAATTACTCTATGTTAAAAATCTCAATCAATTAATCAATTTTTTATTAAGTACAGACTTTTTTTCTGTAGCTCTCTGGCAGATGTACAGTAGCTGGCTGCATCTGAGCCACATGATCTAAATGAACTCAGATTAGTGCCTGGATTTCAAGCATATTTCAAGCAAAAAAAAAAAGCACATATTTGTAATGAATAAAATGAAAGGAGCTGTAGAACCACGATGCCCAGCAGCACTGGCGCAGGAACAACAGGGCAAACATTTTATTCAAATCAATGGACTCAAGTGTTAGAGACAGGCAGACAGACAAGGACTATTCCCCCATCATGCTTCTAGTCACTGTGCAGTTTACTGTAATGCACACCAGAGCTGCTGATTACCAGCACATGTAACCAGTGAAGAATCTCACGATAATGATGATAGCTACCGAAAAAGTATTCTAAAATATAGCCTTTTACAATATGTCCAGCTCGCACGTTAGCGGATAACACATTAAGAAAGCGTTAGCCCCCCACGGTGTGTAAAAAAGTGATCTAGATGATCTCTAGTAGAGTAATGGAGCAATGAAGGTTAATGTGCTGATGAGGCTTGCAGCAGCTTGAGCCAAACAATGTGAGTGAAATTTAGAGCAGGACTCCTGCCATGCAAGAGGAAAGCCAAAGGCGATGATGTCACTCTTTCAAAAACAATGCCTCATTCAGCCCGCACTTAGGGGACAGGAAGCTTCTAGTCGTTTAAAAAGAGGGGGAAAGAATAAACAGCAACATCTGCTACTTAGCATTCCAGACGGACGATGGGAGAGAAAGCGAGAGAGAACGAGAGAAAGAGAGAGAGAGAGAGAGAGAGAGAGGGAGAAAAATAGAGAGAAGGGAGACCCCTTGAGAAACCAAGACAGATGCCTGACAAGAAAATCTTTTTGAGAAACATATCTACTGCAGCACAGGGCCCTGGTTTTAGTAGCTTTCGCTAAGCAGTCTTAGCAAAATTCTTTCCACTCCTTCGTTCTGGCTCGCAGTCAAATTCAGGCAGAGTAAAGCCAACCGAATCCTCCGTCCCAAACTCGGCTTATCCACAACAGCAGGAGAAAACATTAAGTCCACTAATGTTGGACTACAATATGTATTCTAGTGCTTTTGGATTTCCTGAAGAGGAAATATCTACCATATGTTCTAACCATTCTGTGAGATCAATTGTTCTACGCAGCTCTGTGTGTCTCAGGAATGTTACATCTACACATCAGCTGGATAAATCGCTTAATCAAAGCCAGCTAATTCAACATTTTGGTCAGCAAATGAGACAAGTCTTAACTGGACGCTGCATGCCATCTACTGGTCAGAATTGGACAAATTTCAGAAAACCAGTAACAGCTTTAGTGTCACCATGTAGCCAGGATGTTTCAGAAATGATCTGTCTTATCACAAGAGGATTAGGATTATTTCTATTATTTTCTGTAATTTTCTGAATTTCATCTAGATGTAGGTGACTACTTCTAATTTTCTGGTGTAGCTAACAAGACGAAAAAGACATTGATACACAATATGCATCATAATGTTTTATCTTCGCTAATAGAGCTTCGATGAATCATGCAGGAATTTTATAGGAAATTGACCTCAGAGAAACAAGAGTAAATAAAAAAACTAACAAAAATTCGGTTAATTGTTTCAATGATTTTAAATATTTATTATGGTTCCTGGTTAAAAAAAAAAATTTCTATATCCATCTGTAGCCAGCTGTCCCAGACAGCATGACTGCTGCTTCTCTCTGAGTGGATAGATTGCATCTCTCTCTCTCTCCTGTCTATCAGAACAACAGTAACATCTGTGAGCTCATGTATAGGAAGCAGGCCAATATTCTCCAGCAAGCATCTTCATATTAACTGAGTTGTCGTCTGTTCATACTTCACTGAAAACGTTCACAGGGAAAGGGAAGTGTTATTCCTGTCGCAATAAGCTTATATTTGCACTTGTTGCAGACGCAGTGTTTGACCACTAGGTGTAATTATAACCCCAGGAAGCTAAATGGCACAGTGTGACTGCTAGCACCACAAATGTACCTCTAGAAAGGTGAATAAATCAATGGAACTTTGGCTGTTATATCTGTGAAATAACAAAGGGGTTTTTAGTCGTTCACTCACAATAAGTCATTTCATTTCAATTGAATTTAGATGTATAGAGTTGAGAAAGATGACTAACAGTTAACGGCAAGGTGGTGCTGTGTGTCACCTGCTACTATAGATGATCCACCGCTGAGCTAGACACATACTAGCAGCATTTAACTCATGATTTTTAAGCTTAAGTATTTCAGAATCATTTTATCCCATGTTGGCGCTGAATATTCTATTATTTTATCCACGCACATTGCCATCTCTTTAAAGACTTAATCGTACGTTATGTTTGTATCTCAAAAAGGAGTTACTACTGTACATTAAACTACTGTAATGTAATATATAGGGAATAAGCTCCATCATATTTACTACAATAATAATAATATTCTATGTTTTAATTGAAAAAATGGGGGATACTGAATAAATCCGTTCGAATCACACTGTGATTTCTGTCAGCAATAAATTATGATTCCCGTTACATTACTACATCTTATTACAACACATTATTGTAAAGATCTGATGGAGTAGTCTAGCATGACAAATGACCTGATTTTTTTTTTTACGTTTCTGCCTTTTTTCCCTGAGAACTATGCAATTATGTGCCTTCTGACTATCCACTGAACAAGAGGGTCAAAAGGAAGTGATATAATTGGCCTGTACCGCCTGTCAGCTGAAGCCAGCACCGTCACTAGTCCCACTTCCTATTTACTGTCACAGGTGGCCAGTCACCATTAAATTAGCTTGTTGTTTTAAAGACAGCAGGAACACCTGGCATAACACACACATACAACAAACACACCCATACACACACTTACCTAACAGAGCTGGGGAGGATTGCTGTCTTTTGTATGTTGCCTGCCAGATCATTGTGGAATCCGTTGGGAATGCTCCACTGTGCTGGCTGGCTCAGCACATTTTCAGACCTGCTGCCTGGGATGGAGGTGTGGAGGGGACTGTCTGATCCAACTTCATCCCCATCTCCCTCCCCCTCCTGTGTCTCTGCACTCTCCTGCACAGTCTCCAGCTCCAGCTCTGGGGGCTCAGGCCCCGGCAGTACCCTCTGCTGGATAAGCGGCGTGAGCGGTGCCTCGAAGCTCACGCAGCTGTCCGTCTCGTCCGTAAGAGACAGCACGTCCAGTGAGTCCAGGCTGCTGTAGCAGGTCCCGCCTCTCAGCAGCTCCGACTCCACAATGCGCTCGAACGTAGAGCTGAAACCGTCCTGGCTCTCTTTAGTCCTGTCACGCTCGTCCTCGCCGTCGTCCTCCTCCTCCTCTTCCTCAACTGTTGTGGACTCACCCACCTGCTCAACAATGCGCTCGAACGCTGAGCTGAAGCTGTCCTGGTTCAGTGGCTCATCTTCTCCCTCTACCTCTGCGTCTGCCTCTTCAACTGAAAGCTCAAAGGTGGAACTAAATGTGTCCAGGTTCCCCTGCCCTGGCTCTTTCTCACAGTCTTCCTCCCGTCCTTCACTGTCCTCTCCGGTGCCGTTCTGCAAACTGCATTCATACACACATCAGCATGTCATAGTCCACTATGTATCCTGAAAATCCACTGCACTACATGAAATTCCAACTACACAGCATCTTATGCAAACGATGCAACGTCTGGCTGTCACACGGCAGCAGTGGCAATGCAGGATGGTGTGTGTGTGTCTCCTATCTTTAGCAGCTCTGCTGTCACACTCATGCATCAAGAGCAGCAGAATCCCAGCAGAGTAGAGCCTCATTCAGGACAGCTCCCCTGCCACTCAGCCCTAAAATATCTTCTTCTGCCTTCCTCTCACACGTGTTACAGCCCACCTCTGACAATACTGCACTGCTCAACGGAAGCACATGTAATGGCCCCAGAATTCTTTTTTTTTTTTTTGACTGATCAACACTTTTTAAATTTTGTTCTATCTATCTATCTAATATCTTCACAAGCATTTACTATCATCTATCTATATTTATGCATGGGTTTTTGGATCAAAACTTTCTTTTTCTTTGGTAGTGCTGACCTTCAAAGAACTTCTAACTGATCCTGTCAGAAAAAGATAAACTACAAATATGTCCCAATAAAGTACATAAGTGGTCATTAAGATATATTCTGTAATTTTATAGTCAGTAATTAAAAACAGAGGCTTTGAAACCCAACAACCACACCACAAAACATAGGCTAGACTAAACATAGGCTCCTGAGCTAGAGAGGCAGAGCTTCCTGAATTAATGTGAGATGAATAAAGACTACTCCTTGTCCTAAATATGACAGGTGTGAAGAGAACAGCACCAGATATTTAAAAAAAATGTTCTGGAAAAACAAATTCCTAAAAAGCACCTTTAGTGGCCAATTACGTACCTTTTATGATGCCCTAAATAAAGGAATAACAGACGAATGAAAAGTGAACGAAAGGTTAAAAGCTACAAGCACAGTTTCCTAAAACCATCGTGCTGCTCTCATCATCTTATTGCTATGAGCGTTCATTTGATGTGCTCTCTACCACTGTACAACTTAAAATGTCTTTGATAGGACAATCTAAAGCTGTTCTGTGTGGAGTTGCTATAAATCTATACAAAATTAGATTACTAACCTTACAGTGTGCTGTGTTCCTGCTGAATCTTCTAACTGAGGCAGGGGGTCATCACAGCCCTCGCACTCAATGACATCTCCATTGCTGTGCTCCGTCTCCCCATTCTTCCCAGCGTCATCTTTGACCTGCTCTTCCTCTTTTCTCCTCTCCTCTTCTTCAGCTCCGTTCGTCAGCGTATGCTTATTTCTCTCATCTGGCCTTGCTTCTTCTGACAATCTTTCTGTCTCTCCTCCATCCGTGTTCTCTGCAGCATCCTCCTGAATTCCAGTCTCTTCTATATCTTCCACTCTTACAGTCTCAGGGCTGTCTGTTTCCTGCTGTGGCTCTGGCGGTGTATTTGGAGGTGGGGTATCTATGTGGAGGGGGTCATCCTGCCCCTCCTGGCTCATGGTGACCACTTTAGTCACAGTTCGTTGGCACTCCAGGTAGGAGTCAAAAGCTAGAACTGTAAGAAGAGAAATTATTTGAATATAATGTGACTGATTACAGACTGGGAACAAATGAATACAGAATATTTCAAGATAAATGGACAAAGAAGCATGTGGTTTTTCTCCTCACATCCATTTAAATATAGATGTGTTTCATCTGTTCAGAAACTGTGGTGATGGAATCTTTATCACATTTGAAGAGTATGCTAAATGAATTATGCACAGGAACGAGTATAGTGTTAGACATTCAAACATGTTAGCTAAAATACATACATGTCCATATATAGGAGTCCATATATAAAAATGTGGCATTGAGTTTGCACAATTCCAGCGTAACCAAGACATTTTGTCTAATACCGTCCATCAGACGACAGCATTAGCTCTCAGTCTGGCAATTACAGCCATTGTGGCAGCTGAATCACGGACTAAATCTGACTGTGTGAACAGCGCTGCGCTTGTCTGGTTGACACAATAGATCAAGTAGGAATGTGTTATAAGAAAAAAATGGAAAAAGTTTAAAACAGCCGGTGGTTTAAAT
Organism: Bagroides melapterus; assembly: GCA_028566695.1. NCBI lineage: Eukaryota > Metazoa > Chordata > Actinopteri > Siluriformes > Bagridae > Bagroides > Bagroides melapterus. Next base: position 11,836,825 of record JAOTRN010000036.1, read on the forward strand.
GGTATGCATGTTTGAGATTATGCTCTCTTTCTTGTAAGTTAAAAGAAGGAGAGAACATTTTCCCTCCTTTCCTTTTTTTGCAGCTTGGGTGAGAAAGAAGCTGCAGCTCTGACGCACATGCTGCAGTTTAAGAATATCTAAAGCCTAAGACCTAATTCAATCAAACAGTCATAAAACTGCAGCTCCAGTTCAGACCAGACCCTTTGTGGAAACTTCTATTGCATTAAACCAAGAAATAAAATCTAATCAAATATTTGGCGATACATTTCTGTTGGCACATACGCAGCATGATTGAAGTTTTATGACAAGTAAATTAAATCAATCATTCAACGCTTGTGCTGCGTGTCCGAGCGGCAGGTTTGCAGGTTGTCTCTGTGGTATTGTAATTCCTTCCCTGTTGGTTTTTATAGTAAAGATTACGTGATCAGCACTGTCTCACTGGACAGAACTATTTCAGATGACCTTTATGGTTTATTCTGAAGGGATATTTTCATCCTCTCTCTAACACACATACATACTTACATACACAAATTTATTTCATCAGCAAACTTTATTATAATAGCAAATGTGCTTTTGGCATGGAATGCACAATGCACGCACACACGCACACACACACACACACACACACACACATACACACAACAAACAAACACGCAAGCTAAATTTCCCCAGCATAACGGGCTGTTATTTAGAGCATTACTAAAGGTCCCAATGCTGAGCCACTGGCAGATGTTCATGTAGTCAGAATCCAGCATCCGTTTCTACACAACCACAAAGCAGGCCACAGTTCAATGATACCAAATAACCATTACTCTATGAAACGAAGAGAGACTAAATGACTATTCTGGCATAATATTTAAGCAAGAGAAATAGAAATAGAAATAGAAACCTAACATAAACCAGAGAAACTGTCCTGTAGGCTGTGTCAGGGGCCGTGACGGTCTTGTGGAATTGGCCTTTTTGAGTTATTTTTTTCTCTAATCTGTAAATCATGCAGGTGGACCTGCTACCATGTATATGTATATGTATGAGACTGAGTTCCTGTGCTGTCAGCAGAACAGCAGGTTCTAAAGGTTGATCAATTACCCTTAATTACTTCCAGTCAATCTCCCACCCAGCACACTTACTCAGTCTGTACTGTTGACATACATGCAATGATACGCAAACACACACACACACACACACTCACACACACACACACACACACACTCACTGCCCCAACATCTGAACCCAGGATTTTGTTAACAAACTCAAACACTTTTCCTGATCGACTACGCTCCATCAGCTTTGTCAAAGCACTTTAATCATTGCAATTATATTTAACAGAACTAATAAAGTCTGTTAAACCACTTTTGTTACTTCATTATGAGCACCTTATACTGAGAAGAATCCCCAAAATAAATTAATACCAAAACATGACATCTGAAGGTTAGCAGAAAAAAACACTAGCCGATTTTTTTTTCCTATCTGAACTTATTGTGGTCTTTTGCTGTAGGCCAGCAGCCTCAAACATAAACATTCTATTAGCTTGAACCCTTTGTCCTGTCAATCTATGCCATGGTCAATGAGCTTTCATTTCCCCCTATTCAAATGTTTTTGATGTGAACATTAACTGAAACTCTTGACGTGTACGTGCATGATTGTATGAGCTGTGTTCTTGCTAGGTGATTGGCTGATTTGCAAGAATGAGTGGTCCTACAGGTATAAAGTATAAATAATAATTGTAGGTGGTGAGTATTTATTTGAAGGTAGACTATGTGGGGAGTGTCCTCAGCTATGCTCTGTGCCAGGGATTCCTGATGTGGTAGAAAGGGTGACATAAGCATGTAATAATAAATGTCCCAAAGTGACGTGAATCATTTGAGAATGTTGAGGAGCTTCGAAGTCCAACATGGGCAATAGCTTTGAAACTGTCCAATGAAGGGCTTGTTCTCTTCAGGAACACTCCCTCTGTTTTAATATTGTCTACTAATGTTGGCTTAAGGCTCCTTATTGATTGTATTAAAGTAGGTGCCATTCACTTAGGGATGGAGCTCAGCATGTAGAATTATGCTGTGCAATGACGAATAACGACACAGACAAAGTGCAACGAACGAGTCCCAGAGCAGGGACTGATAAAGCACTCTGCACCAAATGGACTTCTCTGGAATAAAACAGTGTCATCAAATGTCAGCAAAAGGAAGACTTCACACTTACTGAAAAGCCTATCTCTTGGAGTCAGGGAAATTTAAAAATTGAAAGTTAATTCTAGCAAGCATACAGAATCCATGTCTAATGTGTTTTTAAGACCAACACAAATCACATACACCAATACTCTGATCAATATGATTTCAAGACAGTCATGGTTTGTCATCATTCGATATGACATCAGCCAGGACAGAGGATAATCTACACTTTATACAAAACAGTAGAGAAATCAGTGCAACAGTGAGGGAGACAAACTATCCATTGATGTACGGAAATGGCCTGAGTCAGCAAACTGGACCTTGCTAATTATCTCAATGTCTCATTTTACTTATAACTCAAACAACTGTGATTCTGTATAGACAAGGTGGAGTTTTGTCTTGCTAGAGGTCAGACAGAAGCATCACACAGCCATACAACTCAATTGTGCTGAAATACTGAATGCTCAGCATGCTCACACGTCAGGCTGCACACCTCACCCTCCTTCTCTGTCTCTCTGTATGTAGTGCATGTAATCATGAGTCTCATAGTCTGTCATGACCCACTAACCCCTTTCAGTCTGAAGACGACGCCAGCAGCCAGACACATATACACACGCAAGGCCTGGTCTTGGCATTAACCACAAGCACAACCTCATGCATTATATCATTTTCCGGTAGATTTTTGCACTCACAGTTTGTGAGAACACCGTTTTCTGACAAAAGGACAAAAATTGGTGATTCATTGTTGGTGGTGGCAGTATTTTCATTCAGTTCTGACATGTCTGGAGACTAACGAGCGAGTGGAAATCACCAGGTCGTGTAAACTGGCCTTTAAATCACCTCGTTCTGTCATTTCCGCCGATTTCAAGGTCAAACGTCGTGTTGCATCGGCGTTGTCTCACATTCGGTGTCTTTCCCTAAATCATTGCAGGGGATAAATCTTATTGTTAAGGCTTTCCCTTAGTCAAACCACGTGAGCAGGGGAAAAAAGAGAAAGTGGCTTTTTGGTGGGCCGCTGTCTCGTCTGGCGCTGCGCTGTCTGTCTCACGCCTTCATTTGGGAGAATTAACCGACAGGGACGCAGATAGTCTAACAATGGAGTGCTAAATTACATTTAAAAACCCGCGGTGTTTTTTCCGTGCGTGTAACAGCACAGACACTGATATTAGGCTAAAGACTGTTTATAGAAGGACGGTGGATGATCATTTGGAACATGCTGGAAGCCGGCATTGAGACTATAGCGCAAGTCTACCTTACAATTTACCGTGAAATGGTGTCTGCTGCGCACCTGCTCAGACCAGCTCACCTCACCTAAGGGCTCTGCCTAAAACAATGCAAGGTCTCTGGCAAAGTGCATCCCTGTGTGTGTGTGTGTGTGTGTGTGTGTGTGTGTGTGTGAGAGAGAGAGAGAGAGAGAGAGAGAGAGAGAGAGAGAGAGACTGTCGGTCTGAGCATACATTGAACTTGAGTGTCAAGCATCAGTGGAGTAAAATGCGCTTAAAGCGCGCAGGTTGTCCACGGCTGAGACGCAGCCATGTTCTCTCAGCCTCCCGGCGCAGTAACCATGACAACAGCATGGCTGGGGGACACTGGGCTCTCACTGTGGCCGCCGCTTTCTTCCTCTCCAAAATAGAGCCGGAGAGGCTTTTATTAACGGAGCCTCGTCCCCCATCTTAATCAGGCATGGCTTTCTTAAACGTTACCAAGAGAGAAAACGACCGACCTGACTGGAGAGCACACTGCATATTGATGCAGAGCATTGATACACGAGGGGGGTCTAAAAACTGCCAGTGGAAGCAAATAGGCTATAGCATAATATTATGTAGGCTACGTTAACGCACAGGTTGAGGACGCATTCCAATAGAAAATCAACGGTAAAATCCGTATTATGAAACGCAATTCAGTGCTCCATGCACTATGACCACGATCGCGTTCGTCTCGTGCTTTTTATCCCGAATCATTTGTGAGAATAGCAAGGTAGTCAAAAGAGCATAAATCATTGTTGCTCACCGGTAAAATGCGACCAGATGAAACGTGTCTCTTTTTTGCAGCGAGTATTCCGTCCTCACACATAAGATATAAGCTAGATGTTCTTCCTTTCTCAGATCTCCGATCCAGAGCTGTCCCACTGTCTCCGTGTGAGAGACGCGCTAGTATAATACAGAGCGCTCACCCACGCGCACAGTTACAACACACAACACGCGCGCGCGCGCTCACACACTACACATGACCAAGACTGCGATCGGCTGATTGTGGATCTGTGTGTGTGTGTGTGTGTGTGTGTGTGTGTGTGTGTGTGTGTGTGTGTAGCGGTCTTTCCATTGCGCTGCGTGAGAAGCTGGTAGAAGACTCTGATGTTTTTGGCCCTGTTGCTTTCCATCTCACAAATTAATTATATATTACAAGCCACAGATCGTGGCTTCAATAGAATATTTATGCATTGTCTAACTCTACCTCAGCATTCATTTCAGTCATGTGGATATCTCCGAAGAGAAAAAAAGAAGCAAATAACCAGACGTAGATACATTCCCATGCACCAATTGTAAACACCCCTCAGACTCACCATTTGTGTTTTTCTTTTATCTAATGGTTTTTACTTTTTTACTTGATATAAATAACAATATCTAATTTTCACTTTTCACAGCAGTTGTACTTCACTGTCCAGAGTATTTATTTATATGAATCATTTAACTTTTACTTGCATAACGAATTTTACCACCTCTGCATAAGACTCAAGATTATTACAGTAAAACTATGGTAATGGTCAAGCTTGTATAATAATAGCAGTTGTAGTACTGAATACTTCATGTATTCATGATTTTTTGATGATTCCCAGTCTTAGGAATACCGCGTTGCAATACTTTGGACAAAGACCTGACTACTTTCAGGATCATAAAGCTGAAACATAAAATATATTATCGACTGGTAAATGTGCTTCAGCTGTACTTTAGCCCAAAGCCTGAGAAATAATTCAGTATATCAGTTAGGACTGAAGCCTTATGTTCCTAATAATGATGCCACAGGGACCTGAGGTTGAAATAATAGACAGCATTGGCCGTGTTATTGTTTGAAATGGACAGGAAGAATAAAGAATGGGAGATTCACAGGCCAAAAACTAAAAAAGACGGCAAGGCCAGAGCAGAACCCCAGATGCTGCGTTGCATCCATGTCAATCGTAATCACTTATTCATTAAGCATCCTTTTTCTCACTATCTGTGCATCCCATCCCATGGGAGAAAGATAGGGGGTAGGGAAAGCTGAGGGAAGCCCTGGTTTACTGTTTGATGGACGTTGGATATTGGGTGTGTTGGGAAGAGGAGGAACGCAGGAATAGATGATAAGGGGGGAGGGGGAAGAGGAGAGGTGTGATGGGGGGTAGGCTGCTTTCTGATGAGATGGACGGTATCAGAGAATGAGAAAATTTATTGATGCAGGATAAATGCAAGCACCTTATAGTAAAACTGTACAGGACATAGAGTTTGAAGAAGAGAAAACGAAACCATGGAGGAATTAATAGAACTGTGGTTGGATTAATGAATCAGTCGATTAGCAGATGCAACGATAACGAATGTTCGCTGACTTAAAGAAGCTCAGAGGTGTATTGGAAAAGGGAGAGATGGGTGCATGTACAGGTGATGAATGGACATGGGGTGGATTAGTATAAATGATAGATAGATAGATAGATAGATAGATAGATAGATAGATAGATAGATAGATAGATGGGTGTGTTGAGGAATATAACT
>JAOTRN010000036.1:11847368-11877288 GCA_028566695.1 Bagroides melapterus
TAGTGTTTCATACCATATATACAACAATTTTAATTCATTAATTATCTAACTTCACTATATTAATTCTGAAACACACTGCACATACCCGAATAAACCTTGCAATCCTTAATGACAGATTGTGTGGGAAAAACTTTAGGAGTAGCATGGTCCTGCCTTTTTATTTGAACTTTCAAGTTTGCCCTAAAGGGTGGAGCAAGTAGCCGGCGTTTCTAAATGATGACTGTTAATGACAAATCACCCTTCAAAAGGATTAGCTGGTCATTTCTGGAGAAGGATCTGCATCCGTGGGACAAGAGGTTAGTGCTTATTGTTAGTCTTTTTGTCCTTCATATCTTTTAGATTTGTTCAACATTTTGAGATCAGGTCGTACCTGAATGAGGCAAAAAGAAGTGTTATTTTTTATTTTTTTTAAAGTTTTATCTGAAAATGTCAAGTGAAATCTCACTGGAAAAAGTCAAAACACAATCAAAATTATTTAAGAGTGGAATCATATAGCATTACCAGTTCCCAGTGAGAAATATACAGAGTTGATCAGGCTATAGGTTTTGTCTAGGGGTATGTTGATGAAATGTACTGGCAGCATAGCAGGACTGTGCAGACTGGCAAACGATACGTGTATACATATATTAAATACTTCTAGTAATGTAATATGTATTTATCGAATGTAGAAAACAAGCCATAACCGCACCACTTACGTGTATAACACGACTCTGCAATTGTACACCACATTAAGTGACTAGAAATATTTAATCACAAAGTACACTACTTGGTGATTAGATAAGAGTTTGAGGTAAAAGTACTTTCTGTGTCCATTTCACCTTGTTACTATTGAACTACATTTATGCTTGAGTTACTCTGTGTCTTACCTTTTGTCTGGCACTGATTAGCTACTTATTTCTCCTGATAGGTTGCAAGATGACTCTAAGACAAAAATGTAAAGCAGTAGAACTTGCCCTGATGGCTATGAAAGCCATTTAAAGACCAGGAAATCAAGATAGTGTTCCAGGAAATCACCATGATAAATGTTACGACAGCCACGTTTACTCTGACCTTTTCATCCAATGTCACGGCAGCACCTGTTGGGGGTTATATCATCTCCTGGAGGATGGCTATGGTCGCTCTTATTACAGTCCCACTCTCAGCCGTCACCATAATTGGCAACATCCTCGTTATTGTTGCCTTCCAGGTCAACCCTCTCCTCAGGACTGTTAGTAACTACTTCCTGTTGAGCTTGGCTGTGGCTGACCTTATCCTGGGCACCATCTCGATGAACCTCTACACTACTTACATCCTGATTGGACGCTGGACATTAGGCAATCTGGCATGTGATGTGTGGCTGGCTGTGGATTATGTAGCAAGCAATGCGTCTGTCATGAACCTGCTGGCCATTAGCTTTGACCGTTACTTATCCGTCACACGACCTTTGACCTATCGGGTCAGCCGTACAACCAGAAGAGCCGCACTGCTGATCGGGTTGGCATGGGGTATATCTTTCCTTCTTTGGGCACCAGCTATCTTGTTCTGGCAGCACATAGTAGGTGAAAGGACAGTGCCTGAGGATCAGTGTTCAGTCCAGTTCCTGTCTGAGCCTGTCATCACATTTGGGACAGCCATAGCAGCTTTCTACTTGCCTGTCAGTGTGATGGTGGGTCTGTACTGGCGGGTGTACCGAGAGACAGAGAGACGTTCACGGCAACTGGCTGGGTTAATGGCATCCCATGGGGGTGACTCAAACAAGTCATCACAGGTGAGTTCCAAATGTTGATATTTAATTCTATATTAGATTTCTGGATTTATTGGCAAAGCAAAGATACCAATATGCAGATCTTAGGACACGTTATATCCACATCAACATTTTTAGATTTAAATAAAATTTTTGTCATTATCAGTCCCAGTCCAGTAGCAGCTATATAAGCGACGTTGAAGAAGCCAGGCTTCAGATAACCATACAGCCAAAGCCAGAAGAGAGAACTAGGACCCTCTGTCCCTCCATCACTGAGTGCACAGCAGCATGGTGGAAGAAGAGTAGAATATGTTATGCCGGTGCTCCGTCACACACTGTAAACAGCCACAAACAAACTGGCACAGACTGCTTCCTCAGCAGCAAGGATATGCAGAAAAATGCTGCATATATTCCTCTTGCTCAGGTCAACAAGAGGATGGATTTATTGAAAGATTCTGATGTTGATTCAGATGATATCCATGTGGCGAACCTCCAATCAGACAGTCAACAGTCCCTCAGACAATATCCTACTGAAACTACAGGAGCATCACCACTTCCACAGTCAGCGACACAGAAAAGCCGCAAGCCACGCAGCTGGTCGCTGATCAGAGAGAAGAAAGCAGCACGAACTTTGTGTGCCATACTACTGGCCTTCATTGTGACCTGGACGCCCTACAACATCATGGTGCTGGTGTCCACATTCTGTGAGCAATGTGTTCCTGATGGACTCTGGCAGTTGGGGTACTGGCTTTGCTACGTCAACAGCACGGTAAACCCAGTTTGCTACGCGTTCTGCAATAAGCACTTTCAAGTCACCTTCAAGGCTCTGTTACTCTGCCGGTGGAGAGAGCAGAGGAAGGGAAAAAGATGGACTTTTTCCCAGGAGAGCTAGTTTGCTGCATTAGTCTGCTGTGCACACACCTACACAGTGTAACTAATAGCTAATCAGTCAAAACATTATTTCATATATACATTGCATTTTTAAATGTTCAAAACTACAAGATTCTATACCACTGACTTACCTATGACCATATCATATGGACGTTCATGCACATTTTACCCATAGACTATATAAGAGGCAACTGATATCCCCACGTTAAGATGTCCATGATGATGATGGATCTAGGGCTGAACAATAGTGTCCTAAAAAAATACCATCAAGCTAGGGATTCCCATCTGAAGTTTAAGAACTGGTTCGACTATGAAAAATGAGGATTTAAGTTACAATTAAGAGTGAACAAAGTCATTTAATTTGTCAGTGCTGTATTGGGTTAAACATTCCATGTTGCTTTGTGTATATTGTATAAATCTCTGTGCGGTTACTTTTGTGCAGATACATGGTGGAGCCATGTTTAGAAGAATTTTAAACCATGAACACTTGTGTTACATGTATGTTTATTGAAGAAAGGGCAATATAAAAGGGACATAAGACAGCATTACATTAATTACCAAATACCAACAGACACAAAACTCCACAGTTTTGTCAAATACTTAAATAAATGAAAGAAAAATGCGTTTGAGAATGTGGACCTTGGCACCAATTATTCCTGCGAGAAAAAAATTAACATCAATAAAAGTTTACTTCTGATACATATAGATATTAAAATACACCATAATCTTGTCAGAATAAGGCCATGTGATTTCTTCTGACATGCACTGTAAACAAGCAAGGAAAAAAAAACCAACAATCTGGCAACGGATAACATGAACCAGCTTTTTATATCCATTAGTGAGGGATACGGATGGAAATAATCACTTTCTTTACTTTCCTTAGTGCTCAAATTATTTAAAACACTTAATATATGTAGTAATATATCAGACAGCAACACTGTCACCGTGGCATTATGTGTAGGTCTCTGCACATGTGCTGCCAAATAAAAGCCTTCTTCCTTCTCTCTACCTTCCCTGCTCCTCAGCTGTGACACACCAGGCTAATAATGATGTTGTGAAGACATCAAAGTCTAGATCATGTAGTGTAAAAAGGATTTTAGTGGGTGTGTATGAAGAACAAAGGGAATGTGTGATCAGTGTGTTGTTTCATGGGCAGTCCTGTAGTCTACTCTACTGTAGGATTCTGGCTTTGGTAGATGGAAGCCTTGTCCTTGAGAAGATCCAGACACAAACGACAACTCCAACTTCCTGTGCGTGTGAAAGATGAAATATGTTTTTTGTAAAAAGACAATGTAATTGTAGTACTGACTGGAATCACTAGTTCCTTAAACTAAATTTACATTTTACAATTTTAAGAATAATTTAAGATGTTAGTCGGACAGTTAGTGACACCAAGTGGCCAAATTGTAGCCATTATATTCAAGACTGGACAATTTCCTAATTGTATTTCTTCTTAGTGAAGAGTTACCATTCATTTTTTTTTGTTAAGTCATGTTAAAAAAAAAGTCATTGCCATAATTACATATTTGAAACCCACTATGTTGAGATTTCCTTTACTATTGTACAGTACTATATTAAATTATTATTATTTTAAGTGTAAAAAGTAAAACACTAAATAATGTTTTGCAGTGTGTCTAGAGAGATTTACCTTCTGGTGGGTCAGACATAGGGGGAGTGAGGCAGTACATGTGGTATCCTCTGTCACAGTCATCACAGAACAGAAGCTGGTCCTGAATCAGAACAATCAGTAGAGGATACAGTCAACTGGGCACTTGAGTATGTGCAAATAGACATATCGCATTGAATTAACAACTGAATGCAAAACGTAAAGGGATTGAGACACGTGTGTGAGTGTGTGTGTGAAGAAGTCAATGAACTCACATCATTCTCAGACGTGCCACAAACATTGCAGCACTTGCATTCAATGCACTGCCAGCGATATGTTTTTACTGCTGCCATCATTACAGCTGTGAACTGCAGGCAAGATGGATGCCCTGAGAAAAGAGGAAATTAAAAATGTACGTTGTTTACAACGCTAAAATTATTACTTGCTATAGAAATCTGTCTAAATAACCATTAACCTAAGTGTGTTACAGTTACTGTGATGAACTAAAGTACTGCAAGGTTGTTTCTGTAGGGCTTGCACTTGATTGGATCAGAAGGAAATGCCATACCCGAGCGTCCACAGTCAGAGCAGGACACCAATTCCTCAGACTGGCCTGTCTTCTGGTTCATGTTGGAGTCACCCAGGCAGAAATCACAGTAATCATTTGGTGTTGCCAAACCATTGGGCCCTTTCTTAGGAGCTATGGACAAAGTGCACATTGGTTACAAATGTAACAATTTAAATTAAAATATACTTTGTATTAATTTTAATGTGGTTTGAATTTGAACAAGAATAGCTATTGATACCATAATGTAGCTCAACAGGAGTTTGAGAAATATTGGGCTTTAATGTGGGCACCAGATTCACATTACAAAAACCCTCAAACTGACATGGCTAAAACGTATTAGATAACATAATTTAATATTGAACAATTCTGCTAGTTAAGTGCCTTGTGGTAGAATTTACAGTTACAGAGTGTACAGTGGCCTAACAGTAGAAGCTTACCTACCACTGCTCTACATGTCCCCTATCCTACCATGCTCTATACCTAACCCAGTTTCATCAGCTGTTCCATATACCTGTGTGTTCCGAGGTCTAAAAAAATAAAAACTCTATAATCCTTGAAATCTGCTTGTTCAAAGCTCCTGGGTTGCTGATTTGTCCACCCCAGTGTAGTACAGTATGTGTTACTAATTAGAATCATGCAGCAGGACTAGAACTTACAGGGCTCTTATCAGGGGAAAATGTTCTTCCATCTGTGAGTTTTTCCTCATGCAGGAAGGAGTGGACTGTATGTACTGGACAGTGCAGGACCAGGAGACAAATGCAATCACACAACTTATAAAACTTACTCTTGGTTTCCTCCTGGGGTACAGGAGTGTGGATCTCAGCTTCCTCTTTTTCCTCTCCCTCCTCTTCAGCCAGGTGAGAGTGAGTGTAGTGGTAACTGAGGCCTGGCCTATTCTTATACCGTTTCCCACAGACTAGACACAAGGTATACATGTTAAAATAAGTTTGGATCAATATGCACAATTGTATATAGGACACGAGAGGATAGCAACTTACTATCACAGGCATATGGTTTATCACGATCTTCCAAAGCTGCTGCAGCTGCTTCTGTTTTTTTCTTACCATTTCCAACTCCACGACCCTAACAGACAGAGAACACCAGTTTATTAAACATTTATTTCTGCACCAGCTCAGCAAATCGTAATTAGACTGCAGCATGTCTACAGCTACCTTAGATTTTCCTTTCCGTCTTTTTGGGGTCTCCTCCTCAAAATCTTCATCATCTAGATCATCCAAATAGTCTTCTGGTTCTAGGATTCTCTGAGAAAACACATGTAAAGGACTGTTTAAAAATACAATCAATCTTAAGACAGTTTCACACTTTTTGCTCGAGGCCACACCTTTAATTCTGAGGCTGATTGCTTGAGACCACACCCAGGATTGTTTTAAGCTGGTTTGTGTAAAAGCAATATAAAACATCATCTTATCTGAGAATCTCATGTGTATTCAAGTGTACAAGAGTATTCAAGCACATTATTTTCTCTCTGGTCAAGGTTACTGATCACATAAACATGTGGTGCAGCCCAAATCAGAATGAAAAGTCAAAAGTAAATATGTAGTTCCATGAACAAAATATAGTATGGTGGTGGCGGTCACATAGATTAGATACCTTTCTCACTCGTGTGGATCCACTGTGGCTACTGGCCCCAGCAGTGCCTGTGATGTCTGCCTGACTCTGATCCTCCTCTGGGCCCCGGAGCTCTGGAGCAGCTCTCTTATCCATGGGTTCTCCTTTTAGCAAAGCCTCCAGGCTGCTTCCATCCAAAGGCCCCAACCCGTCTTTTTTCAATCCCAATTCAATGTCAGCTTTAAGAGAGATAGTACAGTTGGTGGTGGAAAAATGTTGCATTTTAAAAATAAGATAAAATGCTAAACTGTATTACCTGCTTTGAGTGGAGGAAAAACCAAAGCAGGGTCCTCTGGTGGATGTGGCCTTCTCTTCTTCCTCCAGCGGCGGGCAGGGTACGTGTATAGCTGCCCTGGTGCTACACCTGTTCAAGGACAAATTATGCAATAAGAAAACAATTGCTGGCATGATAGGGGCATGATATGTGGATAAATCTAATCAAACCTGCACTCCTGTGCCTTTTCTCCATCCAGATGTAACAGTTGCTCTGTGCCACTCCAGTCTGGGAGTCGAGGAAAGGCATGAGAATGCTTCTCTCTGCACACAGCCGGGCATTGTAGCTGTGGCATTGCTCCATGGCATCTTTGTAATACTGTTCTCCCATCCTAAAGCCCAAAGCAAACGACATTTCATTAGAAATTGCAAGATTAAAAAAAAACAAAGAGCACGAACTAACGTCCAGATGTTTTGGAATGTCTCAATTTGTCGCCAATTCACCGATTATTTGATTAAACACATCCCTAACAAACAATAGCTACAGCCATGTCGCCTATACTCAAACAAGAAAACGTTCAACACAAACATATACAAAAACTCCATGCAGAAAAAAAAGAAGTGCTTGGAATGTTTTACAACTAATAATGGTAAAATACACAATGTACAGTAACAATGTTTAGTAACTATATAGCTAATAAGCTAATTTTATTTTTGGAAAACAATGAATGGAACGGTTAGCAAGCCATTGCTTAAATCGGTCAATTAAGTTACCACGATTCTCTTTCAGTTACACACAACTACGTTCAGATTATTTAAGAGTAAGCTTGTTCGACTCCTAAAAACAGATAACCAACGAATAGACGTTTTATTGTGGAAAAAAAATCTGTAAATCAACTCACACTTTAACAACATTCTCAACAGCCGCCGCCATTTTTGATGTAATGCTCGTAATGTGCACTGCGCAAGCGCACCACGTGAACGACGCCAGATGTTCGCACCCCCACGAAACCTTCCTCGGTGCAATTACATTGATTTGTCCTTTTGTCTTCAAACAAAACCCCCACTTCTCAACCAACTGTTCATCATCAGCAGCAGCGTTTCACTGAATTCTAGTATATTAAATCCAAAAGGAGAAATATTTTAGGCTTTTGAAAGTGGAAACTGACAAGGGATAAGATATACAATATCTATATTTTTTTGGAAAGCAGGAGTTTAAAAAACAAACAAAACGCTGTGCATACATTACGAGTAATATGCATATATTGAGTCCCCGTAGCTTTTGTCCGTTTTCATTAGAGCTTCAAAATCACAAATAAAAGCTCAGAGTGAATGTCGAAACAATACAGGACAATCTGATTTCTATAACATAATTTATTTGGAATAACAAGTGTACATATAAAAAGCATAACCACACATCGAAATGACACAAATAGTCGCAAATATTAATTCCCTACACCATTTTCTCTGATATAGACTTACAACACACAAAATACAAAACTTGTAGAATGCTTTTATTTACAGTGACAGCTAAGATTGAGCTCGAGAGGGCGAAACAATAGTGCCTAGCCTATATACAATGAACCAACAGATTTAAATTCACCCCAGTGAACTGTTTTCAGGTTCACTTGTATTATGGAGAGTATAAGTAAAACACCTCAGTGCTGTACGAACGCTGTAGATATAATAGGGAAAAAGGTCCAGTTATTTTTCGAATAATTCTGTTTGGGCGACGTGCTGTAAAGGAGACATGCGTGCACACGTCCGCCATCTTCTCAAACCTGACCGCGCGCCTCTAAAACCACTGGAATTATGGGATGTAAGCGGATCTAACGCTTACCAATTTGTATATACTTTTACGTATATTAAATTACCAGACTGTCTTTTTAATTCAGAAGGTTTATAAATACTATGATTTGAACATATGCGGATTTCGGTTTTGAATTTTAACTCTGTGCATGAATGCTGATGAATTAGGGCAGGTTTAGCGCTATCGGTGACATCATAGCTCGTGGCTCCGCCCCGAAGACCGCCGCCATTTATTCCGGGCTACAGACCGCCATTTTAGATCATCTGCTCGCGCACAGAAAGACGCAATCATGGAATTGAAGAGTCAGCTTTGTAAGCTTTTTGTCGGTGGACTTAACGTCCAGACAACAGATGAAGGCCTTCGCAAGCATTTTGAACAATTCGGAGCTCTGACCGACTGCGTGGTAGTGCAAAACCAGCAGCTAAAGCGCTCGCGCTGTTTTGGCTTTGTGACCTATTCCTCGCCAGAGGAAGCGGACGCCGCCATGGCCGCTAGGCCTCATGTGCTGGATGGCAACAACGTGGAGCTGAAAAGAGCAGTGGCTCGAGAAGACGCCGGAAAGCCAGAAGCCTTAGCAAAGGTCAAGAAAATATTTGTCGGTGGTCTGAAAGACGACATCGAGGACCAGCATCTCGTCGACTGCTTTTCGCAGTTCGGTGCTGTCGAGAAAGCCGAGGTGATCACAGACAAAGAGACCGGCAAGAAGCGCGGCTTCGGCTTCGTGTACTTCGAGGACAACGACTCTGCCGACAAGGCTGTCGTGCTCAAGTTTCACAACATTAACGGCCACAAAGTGGAGGTGAAGAAAGCCCTCACCAAGCAGGAGATGCAGAGCGCCGGCGGTCGTGGTGGTGGCGTTCGTGGAGGAAGAGGAGGACGCGGCATGGGAAGACCTCAAAATGGCTACGGTGGCGGAAGAGGTGGTGGCTATGGAGGCAACTATGGCGGCGGGTACGGTGGAGGAAATGACGGCGGATATGGTGGCGGCTACGGAGGTGGCTACGGCGGCGGGTATGGGGGCGGCTACGGGGACCAAATGGGAGGCTACGGCGGTGGCAACGGCTACAATGACTTTGGCAGCGGCTACGGCCAGCAGGCCTCGGGCTATGGCCCTATGAAAGGTAATTACTCGGGCAGAAACAGCGCTCCTTACTCCCGAGGTGGCGGCGGCGGTGGTGGTTACGGAGGCAGGGGGGGTTATGGAGGCCCATATTAAAGAGCAAATTTATAGCTAGTAAAGTTTCTTTCCACCCCAGGACTCGAGTGAATTTAGCACATCCATATACAAGAATCTTCGATTTAATCCAGCCTAGAAAAAACGTGTAGGGAGTAACGGCGTTTACTATTACAACAAAGTGATGAAACCTCCATCTTATCCTCCCCCCAAAGCTACTAGGCGGAATTTCAACAAGGCGTAGGACTCTTACTCCGGATCATTACATTAGGACTCTCCAATTGTGGCAGGGGTCAGGTTACCTGTCGTAAAACTTTTTTTTTTATATATATTTTTTTTAACCAAGATTGTCTTTTTGAATTAAGTTAAAACTATTACACTTCATTTGTTAGTTTAGGCATGTTTTCTTTTTTTCCTTTTAGGATATGTAATGTATGTTGTGTAATTTCATTTTTACTACATTAAGTGTTAAATATGGGACATTTTTGATCAACTAGCCTTAAGTTTCGTGAACTCGATCTACTAGGCTTTGTTGGTCACTAGATTTGAGCAGGCTGGGTGCGACTCCCGCCTGAGAGGTCACGTGTCCTTTGGCCGCTCATCGCACACAGACGCGCAGCTTCCAATTAACACCATGTTAAATAGTTGAGTGGTTATTATGAACATTGTCCTAGATGTTAACAGTGAACTTGTTTCATAGGCTTGGTCTAGATTATTCCCTGCTCCAGTTAAACCAATTAAGACGACTTCCTTTAAATACTGTCTCATTGTATTACTGCTTAAATTTATTGCCCTATTAAATATTGTTTATTTCAGTTCCAAGCACGCTGTATGTATTTCTATGAATAAAGTTCTTACTCTATTAGCCATTATGTCTTTCAATAGATGAGCCTTTATTAGTTGGTAGACTAAACCAGTGAGTTTAGTTCGCATCTCAGTAGTTCCTACAACACATGGTCATGAGCCCAAAGTTTCCTTTCACCTTGACCATATCTACACAGATGAATGGGGATTGTAAAATCTCCCCACCAATTAAATAAGGATATGTTGTCTTTACTGTAAAATATGTTTAGAGCTTTGTTCCAGTACTTTTAGTCATCATATAAGGCGGATCTATACCTTAGCTGTGTCCACTACTACGTCATTGGATTCTCCAGAGGTACGCCAGAGCTGTAGAAACCCAGCTGAAAGCCCATAGGATATTCACACCAGGTTTCAGGTTTGTAGAATTACTTTATACATAAGACATCACATCGTATGGATCCACCTGGAATGACTGACCTCTTTACATCGGCTATTTGTTAGATGATGGAGCATGCATGCAATTTAACTTGCAACATTTTCTTTAGTACCCAGAAGTAACCATCATGTGAATGACCGAGGTGGTAATTAGAATATTGTTTGGTTCTGTGTGTGTGTGAAGCTGTGGATATATTCGTCTCTAGTTTGTCTTGATCCAATATTTTAGGCCATTTTCAGTTTAAGACCATACCGGAGTGTGGGGCTTAGTTCCTGTTTACTTGATGCATTAGTTCCAGATATTAATGACACCAAATGCAAGGAGATCAGCATTATTAAGCAAGGTTTGTGGCTTCAGTTATTTACCTTACATCTTATCAATTCCCCTTCCCCCATCATCTCGGTGTTATGCTTGTGTGTGTCCCTATATATTTATGGTACACTGTGAGGACTTGGATATTTTTCACTGTAGCATTAAAGCTTTAATTATTTCTATCAAGTCCTGGTCTGGCCTGTTGAAGTGTGTGGATGAACAAGAAACTAGGCTTGCATTATACCTCCCATGACTTAATGGTAGTTATAATGCCCTGAAGGGATGGTGATTCCTCAGTAAATGGGTTGGGCAGGTTATTTGGTCTGTTATTTAAGAATCTACCTTCTTGATGAGCAATGTGGTAATATCTATCTTTTCCCCCCCTTCTGCAGAAAGGACAAAACTGAAGGAGTTTGGTAATTCCTCAGTTTTGAGCCCAGCTGGTTGAAGCTCTTGAAGGTGGACAGTGGAAAGCTTCCAAGTGAGTATGATGTACGATCACAAATCACTTCGATTTAAAGCCTTCATATATTAAACAATCTGGTTGTGTTCCTGTACCTCTCTGGGCAGTTACTGAGTTTTTTTTTTTTTTTTTTATATAAATAAATTCTATCTTTAAAGCAATGACAGCCTTTGGAAGGTGGGTTCTTCCACCAACATGCAGGATATTGAAGGATCATGCAGCGGTGGTAAGTTAACTCTTTAAAACCCATATTTGCTTGTTGCTGTACTGGAAATTGGAATCCTAATGTGTGTTTAGTCTTTCTTGAATATCTGACTAGTGTTCTGGTATTGTCTTTATTTTGACAGGCCAAACTAAACTTGCTATGATGTCTTTCTGGATGTTGCTGTGGAGGGGAAGAACAGTGAATCTATGGTGTCTGCTGGGCTAGTTTAAATTGACCATGTGGATTGAGTTTTGGGGGTGTGGAATTTTACATTTATTTTAACAATTTATTTGAAGATTAAAAGATGTGAACAAAATGTCTGAGTTGTTACATTTATTTATGTAAATGAATGTTTATCTTGAGACTATCTTTTTAGTGCTGTAAAACTTGCCTAAACTAAACTCGTGTAAAAAGGAATTTAGTTTAATCCACCATGAAACACTTCTGTAGTTCCTTTTTGGTGCTGCGTAACCTTATCCTTTATGCATTTCGGGCCAAATTAAATTTTAAAAGCGTTTCTTCTTTGAGCTAAACCTAATTAAACTAAGATGATTGCTTATGTCCACATTATTATGATGATAAACCTGGGTAGGGTCGTCTTTTTCTTTAAAAAGGCTTTAACTCTGTTATAAGAATTCCACAAGAGTTTAGAAAAATTCCTTTAAGGTTCGGGTCCATGCTGACTTGATTATATCTCACAGCTCCTTCATATTTAAAAGGTGCACTTTCAAGAAGCTGGGAAAGGCAATTGGCCGTCACTCCTGACACTCCAAAAAGTTTTGTCTTGTTGGATTTGGGGGACTGCCGTTCAATTCCATTGGCTTTTGTGAACCCGTTTATCGTCGAAATCGGCCAATGGCTTCCCGAGGTATCGCCGCGCGTATCCAAATGTCTTTAAATCACACGGAAGCTATTTTATGCACGAAAGCGCACGCGCAAAGTAGCGACACAGAATTGTATCGTGTTTTCCAGGATTTTCTCTTTTTTCCCATATTGAAAATGGAAGGAGAAAAGGAGAGTTGTGATACTGCACCAGAAGTGCAGGATATTTTGGCAAGTGATAATCTTTTTCTATCTGGTTCATCTGAAGCGGAGGACATCCTCCATTCAGAACGATTTTTACACCAGTCTTGTGCTCTTTCAGGATTTGTACCTGAAGCGTATAGATTTTTGTTGGACCATACGGAAAAATCGCAATGGTTTTCCACAGACTTGCCCAAAAATGCTGAGGGGACATATGCGCTTCATTAGACAAGACAATTTGCTTTTTGTTAAATGGATGGACTCACGCCACGTTGCGTTGTGCTCAACAGTGCATAAAGCTTTCAGTGGAAAAACAATCAAACGTGACAAATCCATACACACAGAAAAGCTTTAAGGAGCAACTTGCAGAAGAAATGGTGAAGTTTGCTGATGGCCACGAACCAGGACAAAACGACTCACCTGCATGCCTCTTTACTTTGATGGGAATGCCACAGACTCAAGAAAGCACTGTAAGAAGTGCAGGAGAATGGCAGAAAGGTGAAGACATCTATTTATAAGGCTGATAATTGCATGAATGAGTATAGATACAAAAGTGGTTCTAATAAAGTGCTCAGTAAATGTAATTCTCTTCATTTTAAGAGATTACTTACATACTGTATGCTTTACAGACCTACTGTATGAACACTATCATCAGATTTTTTACAGTCAGTATTTGAACTGATCTTGTTTGGAATAAGTGAAACATTCAGCACTGTCTCTGAAGAACTGGGCATAATAATATACACTAAATAAAAGTGCTTTTGCTTAGAACACAGAAAAGGTAAGATGTTTTGGAAGGTAACTGAAAGTAATCCGAGTTTCCTGTACAAAACTAAGGCAGTCTTTTTTTTTAACTTTCGGCTGTTCCCGTTCCCGTCCTCAACATCCATATACCCCCTTTTTGGCCTTCCTCTCGACCTCTTACCTGGCAGTTCCATCTCCAACATCCTTCTACCAATATAACTACTCTCTCTCTTCTGTACATTTCCAAACCATCTCAATCTAGTCTCTCTGACCTTGTCCCCAAAACAGCCAACCTGAGCTGTCCCTCTCGTTCCTCCTAAAGAGAACCTCAACATCCTCATTTCTGCTGCCTCCATCTCTGCCTCGTGTCTCTTCCTCACTGCTACAGCATCGCTGATCTCACAACACTCTTGTACACTTTTCCTTTGATTCTTGCGACAATCTTCTGTCACAACACTCCTGACACTTTTCTCCATCCTCTCCAAACTGCCTGTACTCGCCCCTTCACCTCTTTTCTCATCTCCGTCGCACTGGGCGGTTACAAAACGAAAGCAGACTGATCTAATGAATATTTCTGATTGAACTGAATATGCTGATGTAGTAGAAAGCATGCAAAGCTGCCATTTTGAACACGTTAGTGTGTTACTTGGCAACGGATATCACGGCGCTGATTGGATGACGCTGACCAGTTCACCAGTGAAAGAGAGAGAGAGAGAGAGAGAGAGAGAGATGGTAGGTCTTCAGATTTGCCTTCCAGTATGTAAACAATATTCAGCTGCCTCGTTGAAGCACCAAGCAGATTAACCACAACCAAGTGCACTATATGCAACTCTGGGTGGGGAAAATTTTAACCTCACAGGCCATAGCGAAACGAAGAGTGGGATAACCGGGCGGTTATGAGGCGTAAGCCGCAGCCGGTCGAACGGGAGAGCTAGCTAGCTTTAGCAAACCTGCCACCGTTAGCCACAGCGCTAGAGTTCCGGAAATAATGGAGTTTGTCGGGTGAGTGTTCACGCAACCGCTTTTCACTCAGACTTTATGAATTAAATATATAAAAGAAAAGGAAGTACACAAACCACTGCTCAAAAATGAGATAATAGAAGCTTGAGGTGATAGAATGCACCCTTAGCCAACCTAGCTAGTGCTGTTTATGATATAGGCAAAATTTTACAGGATGTAGCTTGATGCCTACTTTAGTATAAGCATAACACAAGAATGTATATACGCACAATTTACAAGATCTTGTATCTAAACAATTAAGTAATTCGAATACCTAAGATACTTGAACAAGCGTTAGTAATTTGCCTTTTATACGTTGAGCTGCTAGACATGTAGAAAACACTTCGTTCACTTGACTTCTGTTTGTTTATGTTAAGGACATGACAGCATTAGGGGTCTGGTAAATCCGTAGTCCACGGTCTTTAGGGTTTAATACCAGGCTGGGCATATTATGCACTACACATATTTCTCTTTAATTCCAGCCTACATCAGGTTTAATGATTACTTGCTGTAGCTGGTTCCAGGTAGGAGCTCTTAAGAATTGTACTTAAAAAAACATTTTGTACACAAATCTCATCCTTACTTCAATTGATAATTTCACCCGAATACTGTAGATTTGTTCCTTTTAAGAGCTGCTTTTAAAATAATAAAGATTACAGTGCTCAAACTGAAATAAATTTGTCACAATTTATACTGTTTTAAGCGATTAATGATTTATAGAACACTGTTTTGTGTTACACAGTAGAGGATGGTGCTCCCTTTTGAGTTCGGTTACCCTCAAGGTTTCTTCATTACTGTCATATCAGTGATCCTTGTCACTTTCACCTCTGACTTGCTTATTAGGGATGAAAATCTAAACTACATTCAGATTTCTATAAATCTGTTTTGTGGCAATGCATGTTGTTAAAAATGAACATACAAATTCTATCTAATTTACTTGAATTTTTACATTATCAGGAGCCAGGCTCCATCCGGGACAATGTTGGATTTAGACGTGGATGGAAGAGAGCCAGGGATGCACACCTTCAATCACATGCATATGAGGAAAGCATTTAGGGTCATGAACGACCTGAGAAGGTTAGTGCATGGACATTCTGAATATCAGTGCCGTTGCACATATGTTTAAGATTGTCAAGTTCATTTGCAGGGCTCCAGTTTTTGTCTGTCTTTCTTTGTTAAGAAGGATTAAAATGTATACTTTTATTTAGTTCCCAAACAATTATGATTCAAACTTTTTGTTTTATTTTTGCCTGTGAACACAGCAGAAAGATGCTTTGTGATGTGCTGTTAGTAGCCACTGAAGAGGAGATTCCTGCCCATAAAGTGGTGCTGGCTTCCTGCAGTCCCTATTTCTGTGCTATGTTTACAGGTTCCTCGCCTTTTTTATGCAATAATTATATATACTCGGATTTACATCGAGCAGGTTTTTCTCAATGGTTTGCTGAAGGTTTTCAGCTGATCTTGTGTCTACTGTGTTCAGGAGAAATGAGTGAAAGTAAGGCCACATGTGTTGAGATAAGGGACGTGGATGGACAGACTCTCAGGAAACTGGTGGACTACATTTATACAGCAGAGATTGAAGTAACAGAGGACAACGTGCAGGTAGATTTAAACACAAGCAGCTTTTTTTGCCTCTAAACGTCTACTGTAAAGTTCAGCCTTGGCTTTTTCACCTGCCTGTTTTTCTGTTCCTTGCATTGGAATGTGCTTGTGCTTTCTTTCTCTAGCTTGTCCATCTGGATCTCTTCGAGGCATGCATTTCCTTTCATTTTTAACAGGGGAAATGTGTAAGGACCAGGGGAAAGTCCTGCCTTTGTTTTTTATTGTCTTTTGGGATGATGGTTCAGGGAAGTGTTGGGAATATCAGACCCTGCTGTGGGTTTTTTGGGCATTTTCTTGAATTGTTTGTTAGTAAAAGAAACACATTAGCTCCACAGAGTTTTTGAAGAGCCACATGTTATACCTGTGAAACTTGCACGGGCACCTAACACCTACGCCAGCCAAAACATTTCTGGTATTGTTTTATAGCTGATCGACATAAAGTGTAACGTGTCTGGGCAGGTGCTGTTGCCGGCAGCCAGCTTACTGCAGCTAATGGAGGTGAGACAGGTATGTTGTGAGTTCCTGCAGGCCCAGCTCCATCCCACCAACTGTCTGGGCATCCGTGCCTTCGCTGACCTGCACACCTGCACTGAGCTGTACAGCCAGTCCCATGCCTACGCTGGTGAGTTTGATTACTGTGTGCATCCTGCTCAAGCATGTCAGGATAGAGTTGGGGAATATATACTGTTTGTGTGACCTGTGTGTTTGGGGTGTTTTTGTCCTGTTCAGAGCAGCATTTTAGCGAGGTCATGCTGGGAGAAGAGTTCATGAGTCTTTCCCTGCAGCAGGTGTGCAGTCTTATCTCCAGTGACAAGCTGACTGTATCCACTGAAGAGAAGGTAATTGTTATTTCTTGGTATTGGTATATATCGGTAATCAGATTTAACTCTTATGCTGCCCCAGACAGAACAAATACCTACAAATTACCTTTATAGCTGTACTGTTTGTAGGTGAACTAATGATTTAAAGACAGTATTGTTCACAAGACAATCGGTTGGCTTAGAAACTTCCATAGGCCACGTTTTCTCACAGGAACATTAAAATAGATATTTTGCCTTCAGGTACATAACCATTAAAAAACTGGTAGTAGATTTCAGAAAGTTGAAATCTTTTTTGATGCACTAGTATAGAGCATGTGCTCTAGTTGGTACCAGACTCCTCTCAGTGTAGGTGCACTTGGGTTTGTTCAGTAAATAGATGCCTGAAAGCTGTCAGCTCAGCAGGCTGCAGTGAGAAAAAGGAGATGAGCCGTGTGTCAGTTGGAGGCCTAACACTCCATTAGCTGCTCTCTACTTATTTCCCCACATTAGCGTTCACACATTGAGCTGCTGTCAGCCAGCTGTTAGATCCAGTGCAGTGGCAATGTGAGCAGGTGAAACTGGATGTGTGCTGCTTGCTTATGCTTTTTTTTTTTCCCCTCAGGTGTTCGAAGCCATGATTACATGGATAAAGCATGATAAGGAAGCACGCTTAGAGCACATGCCAAAGCTCATGGAGCATGTTCGCCTGCCATTGTTATCTAGAGATTACTTGGTTCAGGTAGGCAAGTCTACAACCGATCAGACCGTGTACTTGGCATTGCTTTTGTACCGACACTTATTTTTCTTTAGAAAGTTTCTTATTTTTTCCACTTTGAGCCACATGCATTACTGTTGTGTTTGTGTATCTGCCCAGATTGTAGAGGAGGAGGCCTTGATAAAAAACAACAACACATGTAAGGATTTCTTAATTGAAGCCATGAAATACCACCTGTTACCTGCAGACCAGCGGCACCTGATGAAGACAGACAGGACTCGGCCACGGACGCCTGTCAGCCTGCCTAAGGTGGGAAATAATGTGTGGTCCTCTTTTCTGAAGACATGCTCTTTTTACCTGCTTAATCTGATAGGTTTTTCTGTAGCTCAGTTTTAAAGATAAATCCTTTCACTTGCAAGGATTTCATCCCGATTTCTGGGGTGTAAAGAGAAAAGAATGGAAGACTCATTTACATAAAAATGCGTATAATGAAAATCTGCTCTAATGTGTTTTTCTATTCTGTATTTACTCACACATGCTACAGCAGATAAACATGAGTATTCCAGTAATGGTGACAGGGTAGTGCAAATGATTTATTTTTATTTTTTTAATTAGGTGATGATAGTGGTTGGTGGACAGGCCCCTAAAGCCATACGCAGCGTCGAGTGCTATGATTTCCAGGAGGATCGCTGGTACCAGGTGGCTGATCTGCCGTCAAGACGCTGCCGAGCAGGCATGTCTTCTCTTAGTGTCCCTGTCCTCATTGTTTCTGGCTCACACTAAGGTAGCCCTGACCCTCTGCGTGTGGTGTGTGTGTGTGTGTGTTCGTTGTACAGGGGTAGTGTTTATGGCTGGTAAAGTTTATGCAGTGGGAGGCTTTAATGGATCTCTGCGTGTGAGGACCGTGGACGTGTACGATGGTGTGAGGGATCAGTGGAGTTCTATTTCAAGCATGCAGGAGCGTCGCAGCACACTGGGAGCCGCAGTGCTGGGGGATCTTCTCTACGCTGTTGGGGGTTTTGATGGCAGTACAGGTATAGTTAAAAATTAAACAATGATGTTTTTTTTTTTTTAAATAATCAACACTATTCTAATAGTAAAGAAGAAGTGGAGTAATACTGTTAAGTGAGGGGACCAACAACCTCCTTAGGGCAGGGGTGAAGGTATCACTATCCAAACCCTCCAAAATAAACAGTATCTCATCTAAATTGTTCTAAGTTGTGTATATCTATCTAAACTCGTATGATTTTTCATGTGATATGATCTGATCTGATCTCAAACACAATTGTATTCAGTAATACAGCAAAAGCAATAGAATTGGCCTTGTTGTTCTAATACCTTAGGTGAGGACTATATTTACTGTATGTCGAAAAGGTTTGTGAACACCTCACCATCACCCCTATATGTGGATCTTTACCCAAACTATTGCCACAAATCAGAAACACATGTTTGTGTAGAAAAGAATTGTATGCTGTAGCATTAAAATTTCCATTGGAACTAAGGCCCAAACATTACTTTGTACTTGTGCATGAAGCGAGGACTGAAAAAATCCCCACAGCCACACTTGGGATGTTCAAAAAGCACCTCCGTGTGTGTGTGTGTGTGATGGTCAGGTGTGCACAAACTTCCTTTGTCTATAAATTGTGTCTAATGTGAAATAGCTCTTGTGGTAGTTACTGCTGTTTCAAACTGTGTTTGACTCTCTTGAATAATTCCCATGTCTTTGACAAGACTATTGTAGCTAACACGTCAGCAGACACTGGAAGTTTAACATGTCTCAGCATTTGGCATAAGGGTAAATTTTTCTTAACTATTCGTGTGATGTGTACTGCAGCATGGAACAGAAGAGCAGTACTATTATAAGGCTGTGCAAGTAGCAGCATGGATTATAAGCAGCAGGATAGGGCATGGCTCTGCTTCAGGTCTTCAGTGAGAGAGAATTCCTTATGTGGTGATCTGCTGTCTTTGTGGATATGTGATCTGTTCCATGTGGTTGCTTGTGCATGTGTAGGCATTGCTACACACTCTCACTCCCACTCTGGTCTTTTTCCCCAGGTTTGGCCTCTGTGGAAGCGTATAACCCCAAGACTAATGACTGGGTTTTTGTGGCTCCTATGAACACTAGGAGAAGCAGCGTGGGGGTGGGAGTGGTGGATGGTAAACACTCTTGTATTTCACGTTTTATGAAATGCACAGCTAAATTTGGTTTCAGCTCTAGTTATGAAACATTGTTTTGGGTCTTATCTTGTTTCTCCACTGAACAGCACTGCTGACCAAAGCTTGACAACAAATGCAAACCCAGGAACTTTCTTACACTTGTTTTACTTTGTACAAAAAAAAACTGTCCCAAACAGGAAACCCACAGCGATGCCGATTCCACTTTTTTGTTTGATGTGATCATGAACTGAAGCCCTAGACCTGTATCAGCATGATTTTATGTAATGTGCTCCTGCTGTTTGATTGACTGTTTGGATAACTGCATGATTCCTAATGAAGCTGACAGCGAGTGCAAGGACACTGTATTTAATCTGGAGTATGTGTGTTTTCAGGAAAACTGTATGCAGTAGGTGGTTATGATGGTGCGTCTCGTCAGTGTCTCAGCACTGTAGAAGAGTACGATCCTGTAACTAACAAATGGGAATACGTAGCTGACATGAGCACCAGACGAAGTGGAGCAGGTATCTAACTTAATTTGTACCTTCTCCTGATACTCTTTAGATTGACTGGCAAGATTACAGGATGTAATCAGAATGTTAATTGTGGTGTGTGTCTGTGTGTGTTTGTGTGTGAATAGGTGTAGGTGTGCTGAATGGGCAGCTGTATGCAGCAGGAGGACACGATGGTCCACTTGTGAGGAAAAGTGTAGAGGTGTTTGACCCGGCCACTAACACCTGGAGGCAGGTGTGTGATATGAACATGTGCAGGAGGAATGCAGGTGAGCAGCTTCAGCGCAGTAAAATGAGATAAATTGCTCGATGGAAAGTGTTTCAGGACCTCCTACAGCACCCATGTGGCCGTGTCAGAAGTGCTGTAGCTATACAAAAATGATCTGTGGGGTCAGGGTCAGGGCTTTGTGCAAATAAGTTCTACAATTGGTAAACCATGTCATTATGATATTGTGTTGCACACAGGAGGCACTGTTATGCTGAGGGCCTTAGTTTCAGTGAAGAGAAATTGTCATGATAAAGCACATATAGATGTCCTATACAATTGTGTGCTTCAAACATTGTGGCAGAAGATTGAGGAAGACCCAGTGGTCAGGTGTTCACATACTTTATAAGTATAGATACTGTAGAAGGTGTTCCAGAAGGCATAATGTGTGCAAATACTAGTGAAAAATCTTCATAACACCTATGTGTTTGAAGGCAGGGCAAATTCCAAAGGCTTATTCCATTAAGGGTCAGTAAAAACTGACAGTGCTAGAGTTATAAATAATTACAGAAATGAACAGATTATACTGGGATTATTGAAAAAAGCAACAAACTCCATTGTAATCCCACCAGGTTTACTTCATTCACTGGTAAAAATCCAGCACTGAATATTTTCCTGCATGCTTTGTACCCTTAGGTGTTCATTTTCAGCAAATTTACCGTTTTGTTTATTGTAACTCTACTATGCAGGAGTGTGTGCCATAAACGGCCTGCTGTACGTCATCGGTGGGGATGATGGCTCGTGTAACTTGTCCTCTGTGGAATTCTACAATCCTGCTACAGACAAGTGGAGTCTGATTCCCACCAATATGAGCAACGGTCGCAGCTATGCAGGTGAGCTTCTTGCTGTAGACTTCTGATCCTGAGGTTGATTTATACTCTCACTCTGTGCTCACTGGTTTTACTTTTCCTTTTCAGGAGTGTCTGTTATTGACAAGCTGTTATGACTAAGAGCTTCGGTGAGCAGGACCTCGCTGATTAAAGTAAAGGGCCGAGGTAGACATACCGTCATTTAAAGCTCTGAGAGAGGAGTGTCTCTCTGCCCTGGTCACGCTGAGCCTGTGCTCACCATGATGGTGTGCAAATCACGCCAGATCGACCACTAAAATGCCCTCACATGCTCGTGAAATGTTCCATCCGCTTCTACTGATTATCAGAGGCCACAGCAATCATCAGCAAATAAGGCCTGGCTGGAGCAAGCAGGGTTTAAAGGGAGGGCAAAATAAAGTGAAGTGGTCATTCAGCCCGGCATGCAGATCTGAACCTGCGGTCCGTCTGGTACCGACTGCAGGTACAGAGTACCAGTTCTCTGCTTTACTACTGATTTATAAAACACTGTACAGACATTTCTGTCATCCAGGCATCATGCAGATTCCATGGATGAAATGGGTATGTTCTCTACAGCCTAGCTCCTCCGTCGTATCCTTCAGCCTCGACACCACTACTAACACCACTGAATATCATCAGTTAAACCTGGAGCAGCACAAAGTGTTCTTCTGGTCATGTTCTCAAACAGATTTTTATGTTCTTTACTCCATTTTAGCATGATCATTAATAGATGTACTGTAGAAGCAACTCTACAAAGCAACTAATCAGTGTGGTTGTAGTCAGCTGCTTTTGTGCCATAATGTTTTTAATACTTTGCACATCTGTGTTGGGGCACAGATACAGTTCATTAACACTGTAAGGAAATGTGCCAAATACATATCAGTACTCTGCAAAAACTCACTTTTATCAGGCAAACAAGTCTGATAATACACTGAGGAGCCAGTTTATTAGGTGCACCACACATTTAATATGTTATCAGGTGATGAGATAAATGTCATATTTACCAGGTATGGAGAGAGTAGAATACTGGAGGCATATACAGTATTATCTTTATATATGAAGTCACTATTAAAAAAAAAAAAAAATCAGGGATTGATATGACACCGGTTGTCCATGTATACCTGAGACGTATCTGTCAGCTGTGGTGGTAAACACTAAGTCACCTAAAACGAAGGGGTTAGAGAACGAACACACTGCCATGTCAGTGTCAAAACTCTACTCAGCTCTGTCCTGCACGTGACGGACAGAGGACAAGAAACCATGCATAGTGTCAGGACGGGCTGCAGGCAGTAATCATGGAGCTGGAAAGAGATGTAGACCGTTAGGGTGTCCTGATCAAATGGAGTCACTCTATAAGACTGGTGCACCTAATATACCAACCTGGCAACTCTGTGCAAATTTCAGACTCGGGCTAAAACTTGTATGTAAGTCTAGTGTTTGTTTCAGGCTGATCGATCACTCATCCTCTGTATACAGATGAACTGAACAGCTCTCTGGTTCCACTGATCGGGATATTGTACTGTAGGTAGATTTAACAGCCACTATACATATCAATGGCAATAAAAGGTTCATCTGTATACAGAACTTAATCCTTAACACTATTGCAAGCACAATTTTAACAAGTTTGAAGTATGGTTTTTACATATTACTCTTGATGTTGGACGATTGGACGTTTTTTTCTAACAGATGTATTTTATATAGGAAGAGGACAGTCAGAGGTTAAACACAAATAACAGCAGAGCTGGGTTGAAAATCCCATTTCACTAATAAACTCTGAGGAACTTTCTCAACAGTTTCATGAACAGGAAAAGACATTTATTCAGGTTTAGAGCCACTGTTCCAGTGCAATTACACAAGCAGTGGTTTATTATATTTGTCATGAGTGAGAGATTTCAGAGGCGCCTGAGACGTTATCAGCATTGTTTATCATAAACTCAGCAGTTCTACAAGAAGCAGTATTAAGTCCTGTGTGACTATGCAGTTAGGTGCGTTTGGTATTTGTACAGAAGATTTTTCTTTTCTTCAGATTATAATAAGAGTTTCAAACTTAGCTAAGAAATTGAATTTGAATTCAGACTGAATCGCAATAACCGATGCAATATTGTCATGCAGTAGATTTTTAGTCTTTTGTTCAGAAGGTGAAAACCTGACGCTTCTCACGGCAATCGTGGTTTGCCTTACAGACAGCAGAGGGTGCTATAAGCTCCAAACGACCCCTTTAATACCATTTTAAAGTGTTTTATTATTGAAACACGTGCTTGTGTGCTTGTGTGATGTTACATCCAGACAGGGTTCATGCAGTTAGTATCAGTATCTTTATTAGCTGAAGCTTCCAGTGTGGAATCTGACGTTTGGGCATGTGATCATACTTTAAGACTTCTTTCTCCAGCAGTGCATCATTACATGAACATTTTACATGATATTTTCTTTTACAGTCGAATCATTTAATTCACTTGTTTCACCACAGTGGATTGTTTGTCCATCAGATAAGTGTCATGACCGACTCTGACCACTGGGAGGCTGCAGTCATTTCAGCGGCAACATGTCGAGTCAGCAGCAAATAAAAAACAAAAAACAAACAACGAAAGCAATATAACTAGGTCTGCAGGTTTTTTTTTTTTTTTTTTTTTTTTTTTTAATTTATTCTAAACTGCTTCCGCAGGTTGATTTATTGTATTATTTTTCTGGCGTGTGGTTTGGATATTTTCCATCCAAGTATAATTATATCTGCTTATTCCACAGCACTGAAAACAGGTTGAACATAGTTTAGAATAATGCACACATTTTTAATAAGTGATCATTTCTACGCTGACAACAAACACAGCAATTTATGACGGAGGCTTGAAAAACTTTGTGTAACTGTTACGTGTTTTCCGACACAGAGGACTTCAGAGTTTTATTTCTTATTAACCTGATAAATGAAGAGCATCTGTTTTGCAGCCGTTCCACGACATAACGTGGGCTATAACTAACTATAAATGGATAAAGTGTTCTTTCATGAAGAAAAATGTAATCGTTATCAATTTACTATGGTATAAGAGAAATAAACCGATAGTGGAATAATAATATAATAAGGTAGAAAATAAATATTTTGGGGTGATGTGTTACACCAGCTGGTTGGTTGTTGTCCTGTGACCTCATGCTTTACTGTCTTTTATTTCTTATGTAATAGAACATTAACATTCACATTCAACTCACCCGAAAATCTGCACAAATCCACGCTGCCATGGAAACGGCCCAATACTACAAACATCTCAGCCTTCACCAGCAACAGTGTGAGATTTGTGTATTTTTTGTAATTTCTCAACATGAGCTTTGTACATTACTACATGATCATGTGAGTGAACGATCACAGCGACTCTGTTTACAGTAAAGCAATAATATTAATAACAGCTTGTTTATGGATATGGGTCTTTATGTTTCTTGGTTAAAAACGAACTGTAACTAACTGTTATGTTACACTCTAAAATTTATATTTACGAGTGATGTAGAACTGAAGAGGAGCTGCGAATTTTTATATATTTATTTACTTATTTTACTTGATCATTTAAATTAAGGACTGTCAGTTCGTTTGATGAAGTCACTGTTACTTACAGTTTATAATTTGTTAAAAAAAAAAAAAAAAAAAACATGCCCAAACCATGAGATTACAAGAGCATGTACAGTGAGGACAATATGAAACTCTCTAGGGGTTTATGCATAAAAAAAGCAAAAGAAAAACTCCTTTCTGATGAACATTTTAGTTGTTCAGTCTATGCTGGAGGTCGTCGCTATTGATGCTTTTTTTTTTTTTTACTGATGTAGTAATATACATTTAGTAAAATACACTTAACACTTGCAACCTGAATAGCTGGAGCTGAATTACTGCACTGTACGTATAAAAATGTAGGTGAAGTGTATGTCAGCGGAAGAATATAACAGAGAGAGAGAGAGAGAGACAAAAAGCTTTGCAACGCCTCTTCCTCTGTTGCTGCATTTTCTCTGTTGCTGCATTACTGTATGTATTTCTGGAAGGCCAGTACCGATTCTTCTCTGTAACTTTTTTTTTTAAACAAGAATTTCAGGCATACTATATAAAAAAAAAAAATGCAACATGGAGGAAAAGCAAGTCTCCTTTTTAGGCATGAACGTCTCAAGCCATTTATTTTAAATGCACACATCGGATGCAGACGTCCTCTCATTCCACCTTGATGCCTCGTTATTGCTTCTTTTTCATGGCACAAAAATAGAAATACAAACATCTGCCATGCAAAGTCACTACTGACACTTTTTTTTCTCCTTTTTTTTTTTAACAAAAAACAAGCAGACATTTAGATAATACAGAAAACTACACAGTAAAGATGGATTGTTGAAAGTGAAGGTTAAAAAAATGAGTACAAAATAACGTTTGTTAAAAAAACAAACAAACAAACAAACAAACTAGAAACAAATAAATGGCATGTAACCATTGCAAAGTGACACAGGGGCTTAACATGCATAAAAAAAGTAACATCCTTCAGATACAGTTAGTGCTTAAATGTACAAGCAAAAGTGAACAAACAGTGGGCTGCATTCTCAGAATGCTGTGCAAATAACATTCGCTCGCTCCTACACCTTTTGCAAAAACATCCCATTTTTTTTTACCTGCTTTCAACAACACAGAGTGACTCGAGAAAAAGCCGAGCACATCCACTCCCCTCTGTTTTTCATCTATAGTGCTTCTTCGGAGCAAGTTGGCTCCCTATGACTGTACACGCAAAAACATCAACACACTCCTCTTGACTTGGATTCTCTGCCCATTACAAGTGCCCATTTTTGCTGCACTTAATGCCCAGAGCTTAATGCAAATACATCAGCAGTGCTTTAAACTTTCAAGCTGCTTGAACAAGCATCATACAAGTTAGACATCTATAAATGTTTGATGATTTTTTTTTTTGTAACTGATATATATATATATATATATATCTTATCATCAATATGGTTTCAGGTCAGTGATTAGTCCACTGTGCTACAGTGTCCTCCTGGAAGGAAATTTAATCTCAACAAGCCCATAATGATGATGTCAACAGAAAGATAAAGCAGGTGTTATTCTTTTAAGCGCAAGTCAAGTTGATGGAATGTAGGTTTTAAAATGAGCAAGTGGTTAACTAGTGATTGGTTCCATCTGTACCCACTTTCTGTGACATTTGTATGACTTCCAGGTGATGTTCACCAGGATTTCAGTAAAGCTGCACTGTCCTAGAGGACACACACCACTGCTTCATGGCCTGACCTTACAGCAGCCATGGGTTTAATGATACTGTACCCAGTGAGTGACATGAGTGAGCACAATATGACCCTCAGATTAGATATTTAGTGCACTCGTTTCCTCAATGAGTCTGTGATCCGTTATTTATCCATGAAGCCAAGAGACACGTGAATCATCAACAGTGAAGAAATGCTATAAATAAATCTACACCTAGTTACATAGTACTCAAACACAGAGAGAGGAGCAGGAATACTATACGATAATCAAGATTCAGTTTAACGTTAAATTCTCTGGTCAGTCTGATCAACACGTGTCAAAACAAAGAAAGAAAAAAGAGCACCAACATGTTGTCTTGTTTATCTTGTTAGAGAGTAGCTAAGAAAATAAAATAACACTAACATTCAGAGTATAATATCAGTAACTTGTTTTAAATGAAACGTGGACATACATAGAGGATGATTTTCACACAGACACGGAATTCTGTCCAGAAAACACATTAATAGTGTATCATGTCCCCAGGGTTGTGATGCAGTTTTAATAAACAGTACAAGTCTAAGAAAGATGCTGGATGTTGTAGGAAGTTCTGTTCACACACTTCTGATGAATCGACTCAAATGCTGCGTCCCTCTTCATGCTGAGGAGTTTTCACTAGGATCAAACTAAATCAAGAATCAAGCAGGCAAATCTAAAAAAAAAACAACAACAAAAGAAATGTGTGTATATAAACACCTGGGACAGAGAGAATGTCCTCCTGTTGAATCTCTGAAAAAGAAAGCAGTTGGTTGCTCGGTGCTGGGATGTAGACGTGGGTGTTTGGTGGTGTAGGGGTGGTGGTACTGATGCTGCATGCTGGACTCTAGATGGACTTGGAGGAGTCCTGCTTGTTGATAAGGACCTCGAGCAGGCGCAGTTTGGCTTTGATGCGTTTATACTCTTTGTACTCGTCCATCATGGGCACGCGGTCCTCCTTCTGTACATTCCTATTGGAAGAGCAGTGACTTGGTCAGTGGAACGTCTGTGTGGATTATTTTATTTTGAGACCATCATCCTGAATAAACACTGCATCAGGAGCTGATTTAAGATCCAATCTCTCCATTTCTTATTAAACTACTCCTCAGCTCAGATCTGATTGATTGTTGTTTGAGTATGGATGTATGGGTGTGTGTGTGTGTGTGTGTGTGTGTGTTTTTCTATCTCATAAAGGTTGCCATGTTCAGTTGTAGCAGTTTAGCTCAGTATGTGTCTGTACCTTCCATTCTGCTTGTAGAACTCCTCTTCAAACTCACGAATGGTCCTCCTCAGCTTCTTCTTCTCTGCTCTGGCTTTCCACAGTTGCTCCAGGAGCTCAGGCCTGTGGGATGCAGGAGGAGTTATAGTGAACGTTAAACAAACATTCTGTTCTCCAAGAATTTCAATGGACAAACGGATGTTCTGAGATTTCCAGATACATTTCACCGTGTGCATAAATGCCCCAATCATGTCTGATATTGTCTGTTCCTAGAGAATATTTTTGGTTAATACAATTGTATAAATCACGATGCAGTATCACAGAATCCCGGTCGTACTGATATTACATCAGCAGTCGTGTTGATGTGATACTGCTTAAACGACCTTTACTGCTTTTAAATAAAATGTACTACACAATATGTAGTAAAGTAGTTTACAATATACCTCAGGTACTTGTTAGGAGTCTCTCTCTATCTATATATATAGCAAACAAGAAGCATTGCAGTGTTGATGGTGCGTTCTGTCTTTACGAATACACTGGAAGCATGAACAACAGTCACTGCTCATTTTCTTCTAAAAGGACTGTTGTCTCATACAGTTTGAGGTTTTGAGGTCAATGACTCTCAGACACTACAAGTACTTTAAATAGGTTTCCTCATGATGTATGTGTGAGAGGATTGCCTCATACAGAGAATTACAGTCTGTACACAAAGGTGCACTTAGAGTAAACAGGTGTACAAAGCCAGTGCTAAGCAGTTTAAGTGGCAGGTTACACTGCATTAACTGTGGTAAAGGTCAGCATGGCTGAAGCTAGAGTTTAGATGTGGAGTAGTAACTGTGTTGTTTGGGGCAGAGAGCAGATCAATGCAGGTGATCACACTTACATTGAGGAGGCGTTAGAGCTGGACAGACGCAGGTCAAGGGTCAACTTCCCTGAGCTTTCGCCCATCTTAGGCCTCAGGATGCTGTCAGGCAGAGGCTGCTGGGAACTGGGTTGGGCTGCCGGGTCCAAAGCGATGATGACTTCTGACTCCTCACTCTGCATTCCTCCACTTTCCTGCTCATCCTCTTCCTCCTCTTCCTCTTTGATCTCATCACAGAAGTGGGCAGTCTCACCCTCGATGATGGGCTGCAGTGTCTGATTGCGTCGCTTGCTGGAAGGTGAGGCCTGAACGTAGGACAATAGGAAAAATGGGGAAAGGGGACAGGACAAAAAAGGGAAAAGAGAGGAAGGAAGGGAGAAAAGAGAAGTAAGGAATGTTGGAAATATATATATATGAAAATATACCTAAAATCTAAACTTAATGTCATATAATACAAAAGATTACCAATGATTTTGAATGTTAGTAGGTGTGTAAAAATGGGAAAGGCCTTACAATAATGGGCGTGATGCTGACACGAGTGAGCATCTGTTTCACCAGCCGATATCGGTCATACAGTGGTTTGACAATCAAGCGTTCTTCACGTGTGACCTGGAATTTATACACAAATTAGCAGTGACCTGCTGAGCACACACTACTCAAATATTATCTGATTTTTTTTTTTTTATATTTACATAATGCTCATAAAAAAGTGTATGAGAGCATAAAACTGTGACACGTGTTGAGACTTACAGGACGACCATGCAGCCCTTCATAATACAGTAAGTTCTTCTGCAGCACTGTTTTCTCACAAGCAAGCTGCTCCTTGGTCATTTTCTGTCCAGAGGAACAAATATCCCTTAAACTTCCATATTACAGACTCTATCCTGCTATGCTAATATCAGATTTTTTAACGTTTAGTATCTGTTTTGTACAAAACTTTCTAGAAAGTATCATGTCTGTAACTGTAGGAGTCACTGCATAGAGAAAAAGGTTAGTGCTGTTGTCTGCAGCTAGCAGAGGATCATTCCTCAAATAAGGCCATGATAAATTAACCTCATTAGCTTTTATAAGTGTTCAACCTTAGTGGCTTAAGAACATTTAAAACTGATAAAGGACGAGTTGGATGCT
>JAOTRN010000036.1:11885810-11899181 GCA_028566695.1 Bagroides melapterus
CCACACGTCTATACACAAAACAAATTTCAACTCATTTAGTTATTTGAGCTTTATGGTGCAGTCTGGAACAATGACAGCATCTACAATGAACTGTTCCGCTGGGCAAATGTTCTCAGAGATCTGTGCTGTGCTCATATACTGCTATATTTGCCTATTCTATGTGCTTTGCTTCTATCTATTTGCAGGAACTGTGTGTGCATGTGTGTGTGTGACATTTTTAGTGTGCTGAAAAACACACACAAAACATAAAAAGAAAACAAACTATGAATACAGTTTTAACAAAATAACTGAGTATTGAAATCAATTTATCTGAGTTCTGATTCTTTTCACAGTGATCAGTGATCCAGATTAATATAATTTAGACAGCTACTCAACATCATTACCATATATATTATTATTATTATGGATATATTATGGTTCATTTCTCTATAGAAAAGCAACGCAGTGTGCTTCCTCATCTCTTCCACACAATTGTATTCCAAAACCAAACAAAAGGAAAATCAAACAATATAATAAAATTATACAACGGTATCAGCAAAGCTCATAAGGACTGGCCTAAACAAAATCCCCTCAATCATTAAGTGACACAGTGTCAAAACTGAAATAAATCACACAAGCACATATCCTTTTTAAATCCTTACTGCTGAAATGTCACACGTAACCTTGAGGTAAAATATGTCCATGATATTTGAGCCATTTAAAGAAAGAAAAATGTGCTGTTAAGGTAGAAGTAAAAGGAAGACAGAGAAAAAAAAATGCACTTCCTCTGACTTGGCATTTTAGCCTGCCAACAGCTCACTTACACACACTACTAACCAAATGTGTGTAAAGCATAAAGCTGTCAAATGCAGAAGCTGGCCATGATTCAGCAGCTTCATAGTTCCTGACAGAATTAGGAATGTCTTTTTAATTAAAAAAAAATGAAAAACATTCACCATAATATAGACAGATATTCATTCTCAGCTGCTCACTCAATTCCCAGAATGACGTTATTATAAGCTCATCTTCTGATATACATACAGATTCAGATTCAAAACAGCACTGTCAAAAATAGTCTACATGGAATTTGTGTGAAGCTAGGCTAGTGGATAACTAGCACATAATCTGATCCAAATGTCACACAAAACCCTGTCCAGAGCAGAGCTATCAGTAAACCCTGGCCTAGAGATCCAGAGGGCTAAACGCAATCAATTGTGCTACTCCAGAGAACAGGGCTCTGAATTAGTAGGTCACCATCTACTTCAATAACCTTTCACAAGTAATTCAGTCCCAATATGAAAGACAGTATGCTCCTAGAGAGCTCTCTCTCTCTCTCTCTCTCTCTCTCTCTCTCTCTCTCGCTCTCTCTCTACATCACCTTTGTAGGAGGACTTCACAAGCCATTTTGGGCAGCCTGGGTTGCGTGAGTGAGCCGTTTTTGCCGTGTTTCCAGTTGGGGCACTTGGTTATCCGGACTGGGCGCTTTGAGGAGATAAAGTCTGTATGAGCAGGTCAAAGAGCAAGCACAGGCTGCCGGCGCTCATCATGCGGCTTACGGTCCGCGCTGTGTGCAGGGCTCGGCACTCTGTTGAAAAGTGCTGCAGTAAACAAGCTGGACCCTTGCTCAAATACAGGGCTGTGTGACGCAGTGCAACCAGCAGCCGTCTGAACCAATAAATAAACTGCAGAGGAGGGCCTTATTCTAAACTCTTCCACTCAACTCTCGCTGTGTAAATCTCTCTCTCTCACACACACAAACCAATTCCAACACAGCAGATCTCAGACAGACATACAGTCAGCCCAGCACCTGTCACACTCCTGTTTTATTTAACTCACACATCAGCTGTGGTGTTCCTTGGCACCCTGGTGCACTTCTCCTGGATTGTGCTTGTATAGTGCTAAGAGAATTATTCAACACCTCCTCCTCTGAGGAAATCTCATGCTGATACCTCCACCCAGACAAGATGGTCCATTTCGTTAGTACCAGACATATCCTTCTCCAATCAGACTTTTCTAAACCTCAGCTAAAGCTGACCTAACGCAAGTCATTTACAACTGTATCAGAAAAAAGGGACTGCATGTACATGCACAGTTCTGCCTTAACCTGCACTAACCCATTTATCATTGCAACAGTAGCTTTGTTGAGTTAAACACAATTTTACAAGGAGGGCAAAATAAACAGATAAAGAAGCAGTTAGAGATTAACACTTATCACGCACTAAATACTCTATAAAATACAGGCTGTGTTCTAAAGTTCACACAGAATATGACTGACTAGAATTTCGAGAAGCCTCCTGTGCCACAGTCAGAGCAAAATCTTTTTTACTAGACTTTAAAGTATTACATTAGATTTTAAACTGCTAGAACCTGTAGTTTTCACATCTATACAGTAGACAGATTCACCATATGAAGGCTGCTACATGTACTATTTACTTGATAGATAAAAGTTTGTGAACACATGACCATCACACCCTCTCTGCTCTTATAAGAATGCTGTCCACATTTTTGGAGCATGGACGTGGGGATTTGTCCATTTAGCCACAAGAGCACCAGACAGGTCAGGCATTGATATCAGGTGAGGCCTGAGGTGCAGTCAGTGTTCTAAATTATCCCCAAGTTGTCCAGTGGTGTTGAGGTTAGGGTCCTGTGCAGGCCACTCAAATTCTTCCTTGTCACCCTTGACAAATCATGTCTTCCTGGACCTTACTTTGTGCACAGAGGCACTGTAATGCTGGACCAGATTTGGGCCTCTTAGTTCCAGTGAATGGGAAAACATTCTATATGACAATTATGTGCTTCCAAATTTTGGGTGCAAAAAAACAAACAAACAAAAAGCCCATATACTGAAATATAATGATTTGAGGCACAAATGTATGCACATGACTTCTAAATGTGTTGTGGATGTCTGGCGAGGTCAGAGACATAAATGATGTGTCAACAGGTCAACATAGAATTAGCTTTTTGGTTCCTCAACACATGACCATGTGGACAAATAGAGAATTCATTGACTCTCTAGTGCCTAAGCAGCAGGAAAGAGCTCAGGTGACACTTCTGAGAATCTGAAGTTAGAGTTGCTAGTCTGAAATATATTTATCATGTTTCTTCCTGTCCCCCAGGCTAGAGACAAAACTCTCCAATTGTGAAAGGCTGAAAGAATAATTCAACAATGATTCTTTTATTCTTTTCCCTTTGGTTATCCAGTTCTGTAATAAACAATGTAACATAAGTTCTGTTATAATGTACGTAAAAAGCTGAAGAACTGTAGTGTTGTTGGATCGGTGAGGCGAGAGCGACGACTCCACCTCCCATGTCAAAACATGCTGTTCACACACCCCACTGCCTGGCCACGAGCAACACTGTAGCTCAAGAACACCAACGTTTATTTCAGGGGCAGATGAAAAATACTTTCCATAGCTGGTGAAATGGATATATGGAGGGGTTTAAATTTAGCTTTGAAGAGAGTCGGCATGTCAGATTCAAACTGGGAGAGCTGCAGGAATGCGACACAAACAACTCTGGACTGTCCTGCCACTTATTTGTCAAAGCATGACAGTAACTCAACTTGTATTTACTGCTTCATGAGTCTTTATTAATACTTTGAGTAATGCAAGCAACAAACCAGAGTTCTTAGGTTTCATGTAGTCGTCTGCAAATGATGTCTGGTGAGTCTTCTAAATTCTACATGAGCAAATCAACAAACACAAATTGTATACCATACACATGCCTGTAATATGCTTTAACCTTATGGCTGGGGATGTCTATGGAAATTTATTTCCTGGCACTAAAATGATAAATTAGTAATAAAATTCAGATTTTTTTTTTTTTTTGCTACTGAATGTCAGAGTTAAATAGTGGACAAAATCTGTTTCAATAAAAATCTGTAGTCAACCCAGTGTCCATGAATAAACACCTTAAAAATGACTTAATTAGTCACTATGCATTAATTATAATTAATAAACAGACCTTTTGTTTAATTCATGTTTAACTAAATGATAATAGACTCATTAAAGTTTTTGTAAGTCAAATCAAATGAAAACGACTTATCTTCCATGTTCGCAG
This sequence comes from Bagroides melapterus, assembly GCA_028566695.1. Lineage (NCBI taxonomy): Eukaryota > Metazoa > Chordata > Actinopteri > Siluriformes > Bagridae > Bagroides > Bagroides melapterus. The sequence continues at coordinate 11,889,849 of JAOTRN010000036.1, forward strand.
CTGAGCTTGTTAAGAAAGCTCTAAGCTCCTGTAAGTTACTAGGCCTGTTCAGGCCAAAATAGATTCACATTTATTTCAAGCACAAAACTCAATAAAAGGCTAAACACACAGAGCTGAAAATGACAAACTGATGACTAAACGGTGAAAGAGTGCATCAGAAAAGTGGAGTGCACTAGATCTTAATGTAATGCAGCTCAGCAGTACTTCAGCTACCATAGGTGCACACTGACTCCTTTAAGTGTGTGTCGTTTCTTTAATTTATTTATTTGCTTGTTTGTTTTGGATTGCTTTCTTTTGGATCTTGAAAGGATTTTTTTTTTTATTAATTCTGAGTATGCAATTAAAATAAGCTCTTTAAACTTCAATTTTATATATATAATTGCAGTAACTCATAACAGTTATACAAACTGAAGCCTAAAATTAAATGTAATGTATGTAAACTCAACAGCTCTTATAAGATATAAACCTTCTTAGAACTAATTGGATATTCATAAATACCATAATCATTTGTGGAGTTGTTTCTATTTATTTGTATCTAGCTTGATAATTGATTCCCAATGTATAAACAAGACTGGGTCATTTGGGTCTCATTGTTCAGTTTAGGGTTTTAATGTACTTAATCACTTTAACAATACCTGGTGTATCAAAGTTTTGTTTAGAGTTATAGCTCAATAAATATCTGTTAATATTATTGACTTTACTTCTGTAAAGCTGCTTTGAGACAATGTTAAATTCCTCCTACAAATTGTTAAAAGTGCTATAAAAGATAAATCTGAATTTGTATCATACTTTATAATTTGTATATTATACTTTGTATTATACCATATATTGAAATAAAAAAAAAAAACTGTGTTGTGACCTATCCACAATAACACCAGGGTATTCTGAAATACTTTCAGTGAATTGTTCAAAATGATCATTAATAAACCATCTCTGCCTGTCTTGCACTAGGTGGTGAAACCACACCATGTGTTTTTCATGTTTATCACTTTGGTTGCCCATGGAAAGAATACAAGGTCACTGACACTCATAAATATAGTGTCTCTGACAGCGTCCATAGCACAGAGTATTTTAAAAATGTGAAGCATGTCTATGAAAACAGACACGCATTTAAAATGCATGTACATGTGGACTGTACATTTTCCCTGTTCAAATAGGCCCCTTGTGCACCTGCCTTTAATGATTTAACAGCATTTCCCCAGCATGACAGACTAACATTTAGGACACGGCAGGCTAGAGCAATACTATAAAGTCCCTGACTGCTCACCTTGCATCAAAGCTGGAACAGATGGGGAGGATCACTGCTCAGACTGTGAGCCAATAGATCTGCTATGGTTTTGACCTCCAGGCTCAATTCTCTTCTTCAAACATGACTGTACCCTTTTAGCCTAGCAGGGATCATTGGATCTTTGTTTGGAGAAAAACACAGCCACACAAGCAGCAACGCCTAAGCTCAACTGTATAAGCACAATGGTGCTTAACATGGTTTTATAATCTTAAGTGACAAAATAAAAATAAACAGAAAGATATAGGCCATTTAATTTTGATTGCCCTGATTGCACATTTAGAGGCAGTTTAGAAACAGTTTAGAGGCTTGTACTTGTTTCAAAATATGCTTTATAAAAGTGTCCTTCTGTGAACATAAATTAAAACTAGAATATGTTGGATGTAAAATAAAAAGCAACCTAGCTAAACACACAGAGTCTTAATTCAGTGCAGTGTCTCACAATCAGCTGGGAGGCAGACAGGATAACGTGACAACAGAGGGATGTCTTCCACTACCAGATCTCAAGGTCCAAGTCTATCCCACAATACACTAACAGAGCTTTTCCACTGAATGGTGACTCATCAAATTACCCATGATCCTCCAAGTCCATGCCTTACTCAAGTACCCCTGCTGAATTTAGTCATACTTGTTGCCCAGGTACCAGCTGATGTAGAACTCAAAATAGTGCAGACCAAATCCCAAGTGTCTTTCTATTTACTTCATTTAATGTCCTACATAAAGAATAACAAAATTCTCAACAGTCTACCCAAGTGCACTCAGGCACAGAGCAAAATAACATTGCATTGCACAGCCCCTTGTGTTTTTGTTTTTAACGTCTAGTTTTCAGCAGACTGGTCTGGTTTTCAGCAGAAAGTTTCACTGAAGATTAAAGAATTCTTAAAGTTTGCTGATTTGAGCGTGTGGGAATCTAAGAAGTGAATGTTTACTCCGTTCACTTTTCAGTAGGGTATGGGTGACAGTCTCGTGACAGAAGAACCACAGCCAGCCCACGTCGGGTTACACTGTTTCAATTGTTGTTATTACAGAAAGGATAGAAACAGAATGACACATTTATTCCTCTCACTGCTCACATGTCACCTAAAACGGTTTTGGTTATGTACGGTTAAAATCTGTAATTGCTTTCGATTTCAGACATAAAAAGAAAAAGCCAGGACAGTTGCAGTAAGTTATTAAATGAACTAATGAATGAAGAATTTTAAGAATTTTTTTAGAGGATAGATAATAGATGATAAAAAAAAATAATAATAATAAATGACATGGTCACCTACCTGGAAGAAGGGGTGACAGTGGGGTGGGGGGAAAGTGAAGAAGGACCGTCCTCGCTATCCTGCAGGAGCTCCTCACACGCTTCTATCTTCTCATCCTCCAGGAGCTCAGTGATCTAATGCACGAAGGGAAATGTTTCACAACCGTATCCCAGCTGATGTCATCTGACAAACATCAAATGTTCAAGGTCTTATGGACACAAAATGTCAGTCAAAAACGTTTGACCTTCATCTTATTATGATGCATCATGTGTTTTTGTCTTGCAGTACATACTGTGTGATGTTCTATGCGTATGTAAATTAGACTAAATGTAGATGCCAATCTAGATATAATATGCAAAACATTTCATGTTAGCAGAGGTTTGTAATTCAGTCTTCTGTAATAAAGCAAGCTTTTTAAAGTAGAGTGAAAATGATTCAGTACAGGACCTGATATACTGCAGAGTTATATAACCTCTAAAAACACAGTATTACTGATAAATGCTTCAAGCTGATGCAAGATGATGACAAACTAATAAAAACAGTCATTATGGTAATGTAAAAAGCCTTTTGTGTACATGTAACCTGAAGCCCCATGGCCTACACGATCGCCCGCAGCACTGCTTTGAATCCCAAACGTCCTCTACATCTGCTGCAGTGTTACTGCCACATTGCCATGGCAACCACATCGGCAGCTTCTGATTTGCTGGGAGCAGTTGCTACTCATCATGTATGCAGATATGAGTCATATGCGGTGCGAGCAATGGCTGTGCTGCAGGCTCTGGATCTTTATAGGCTTAGGAGCATTATCCCATTAATAGAATAATAAGAGTGTTCAGTACTTGCAGTGTTTATTTACCATGTGAAGACTGGGTGTCCTAGAGATTCCTCATCTCACTACTCCATTCAGCCCAAAACTGTTGCCCATGCTGCACTTTTGTTTAACAAATTTATGTTCTTCTGCAGTGTACTAATTAGACCATTTATACTTCCCAACACATGTCTAGATGGTTATGTCGTAAATGTAAATACACAGGCCATACATGCAAATACGTGTTTACCAGACTGCCACTGTTCACGTTTGGAGCTTTGACCTTATCAGCAAGTACAGTCAGAAAAGGGCAAGCCAGTGTAAATAACCTGGTTGCATCCTCTATACCATAAATGAACATCTTCATTCCCTATGACATCTACACACATGATGAGCTGAGATTTATGCAGTGCATGACTTGAGGATGGTGACGCTATTTAATTTATTGTAATTTATACACTATTGTATGACACCTTGATGGAGGTTTTAGCCAAGATAAATTATATATGGTGATACTTAGGAAAGTGTCAGAGAATGATACATTGCCTGAGGGGAGAACATGCTGAAGAAAAGCATTCAGTGTCGTTTTATTAAGCAGTACAATAATAGCTAACAATACACCTTAAACTGATCAGATCAATATCACAGAGTGACAAAGACAAAATATGCAACAAAACATCAGCAATAAACAAATACCTCAACTTCAAAGCCACAACCAATACAAATACCCTTAACACAAATTTAATTACTGTAGGTAGAGAAAACATCAACAGGCAATCACTGACTTTTGCCAAACAATATCATATTCATAAACAACAGTGTTCTATTCAAATACAAGTTAAAGAGACCAGTCTTGTTACAAAGAGACCAGTCTGGTTACACGTGATGACCTGTGTCACATGTGAACAGCTCTAAACCTAATCTTCAAACATCAGGATATGTCCTTCTGTGGTATTGGGTGTGGTTTCATGCAAGCAGCTGAAATATGAAAAGAATAGACCTGAGAGGCTTGGTTAACTTTCTGATTAGGCAACATATGCAATAAAAAGTACGGAGAGCAGACTGGTTGTCTAATTTGCAGTTGCAATGATTAATTAATGGATATTAAGTGTAGATGTTCACAGACACGCATGGAAGGTGTGTACTCTCTCTCTCTCTCTCTCTCTCTGAGGAATAGATGAGCACACACTGCTGTCTGTGCACATAGGTTGAAAGTTTCAGCTGCACTGACAAATGAGCTCTCTCTGTGTTGGCACAGTTGGTTTATCCTCACGAGACAAGTGGGACGCTTTAAGAATGTGAGGAACAAAAAGACCTGGCCTTTGGCAATTCTTTCAGCTTGGAAGAGATCTTGTGTAGAACAATGTGTAGAAATTAATGGCTTATGGATAGTTATCCTTAGAGACTCCCAATACATCCGTCCAAGCCCAGACATGAAATTAGTGTCTCAAAGAGGACAAGGCACAACAGAGATATTCCACCGTAATTATGAGACGAGCCTTTGGAACATGAAAGTCGTTTTTTCAACAGCATGATGTTTGAATGTTTTAATAAAGTAAATGATTAAAAAGCACCAAACACATGCTACGCAACATACAAAACAGCAATAATAATAATAATTATTTACATAACAAACTAAACTCAGAGCCACCCTGAAACACCCTCTATACTAGAGCCTTAAAACAGGTTTGAGAGAAGTGGGGCAGAATTGAGGAGACCACATCATATAGGAGCTCTTAACCTGCTGTAGCTTCTACTATTTCAATTAATCAATTGATGCAAGAAATAATACCATGGATTTGAATTGTTATGCTCAGGATAGGTAAAATCAAATGAACTGTAATATTAAAATGGAATTTCTTAAAAACCGTGATAAATTAGAAGTGGGAAAACATGCTACAAATAAAGATGGATAGCACTAAATGGGAAAAGACAGATGCTAGTGATTCAGATCTATATTCATTTTCATTTGAAAACTGATGCAGCTCTGGCAAGCCAGAAGGCTCAACCTACGTTATGGTGACACATGTCCCAGAAGAGTGCAGCACACATGAGGTGAAATCCAAGCTCATAAACTCATTTGGATTTGGACTCCTCACAATTAGAGCAGTGAGATTGTAGACCTGTTTGTCTTTACCAGGTTTGTAGAGTGTCACAGACTGTTTGCATGAGTATTGCCAAGTTCAATTCACTCAAATTAGGGCTCTTTATGAAAAAAAGACTTGCATGTTTCAGGTTCAATGTCCAAAAAATACTTGCCAGACTATAATCAATACCATTTCACTTGGGAATTGTATACTGCAAGATTTAGGCGTTAAATGGACACAAGTTAGGTGACCTTGCATAAGGAAGCAAGAAGTAGTGTGGGCTCCACATAACAACAAACAAACTGTAACTGCTTTTCAGTCACAGTGGTGCTCTTTTAAATGTCGGCAGTGAAATAAGCACATCAATCTAATATATCCTTAAGCCTGATCTGGACAAGATTATTGTATCTGGATGAGGATACCTTTATGTAGCCTCTGTGATAAATCTTGTGTGTATGGACAGCTATTAAATTAGTGTGGGACAAGCAAGTTTGCATGGGATTATTACTACTAAAATTTCCTTATATTTAAAACATTAATGGTTTAAATATATGGAACATTTTTGTATTTGTATTTTGTATGGAACAATGCTTGAGGGATTGTGCATCTCTGATTTCTTTCACAAGCAATAACAAAATATTACAAGGGCAATTCCATGAGTTCATCTAAAGATGAATCATTAACAGAATGTCGTTATATTACATCCTGATGCATCTTGGTGTGACTGATAAGAGATTTGTACTGCCATAGATAAGAGAAGACTGTGAAAATATACGTTTGTTGACATGATGAATAGTGTACCTGTTCATTAATAGAGCTGTAGTCATTAGAAGTGGAAAGATCATCCTCTGTGTCAAAGAAGTCCTCCCAGTTCTCAAGCAGCTCAGCCAATATGCGACTCACTGACTCTTGCTCCCTCAGCTCCTCCACTTCTGTATCTAAGCTGCAGACCACAGAAAAGCGTTGAAGCGTTCAGAACTCAGCGAACACAAAAAAATTAGATGAAGAGAAAATAGTAAGACAACAGTTCATGAATCAGAATGAAACCTGAGGGTAAGGATTTATTTTGGATGCAAAATCAGCTATATCTGTCATGACCATGTAGTGTCTTACTGAAAGATGTCGGGACCAAAGACAGCAGCAAGGGTGCTGATGCTCCAGCTTTCCTCCTGAAGAGAAGCCACGTTAGAGAGGAAGCGGCACAAAAAGCGCAGCAAGCTGTAGTTGACTTGGGGAAGCTGCTGCAAAATGTATTTCATGTTTCTCGCCAACTCGTCCTCGCCGCTGTATTCTAAAATTGGTCAAAACACAGTCAGCAAACAGATCTGTGATGTCAAATGTGTATGAGATAAACAAGACTGCAGATGTGAGCATACGAAGGAAAGGGTGTTACTGTTGCATGCAAGATTGCTACGTAGAGAGATACAATACAAATACACAAAGATATAGATAGAATGTTTACACATGATGAAATATCTATATATTATTTTTCTTCTCACTTCATAATTGAGTCCAAAGAAAACATATTCTTCATACAGCCTCTTTCTTTCTAATCCATTTATTGCATATATTCTTTATTTTAGAATTAGATACAGACAAAACCAGATTCAGTCTTCAGTGTTTCAAAGTAATCAACCTTTCTGTATATTAAGTCCAATCATTAACTCTAGTTCAGTTTAACTTTATTTATAAACTCAGCCATGTGTGAAGAGAAATTTCCACTCCCTTTCACACAGTATTTTCTCTTATCAATAGTCACACTAGCATCAGCTCACTCACGAAAATTACTTGTAACAAAACTGAACTGTTTTGAATTATCCATGGACAAAACCAAGTTCACAGAAGAGGAATATGCAAAGTGTGTTCACTGTGTGCTGAACATTCCAGCACACCACCCACATCAACAGGCATCGTGTAATCCAAGGCTGTGTGCATGTCCACTAGAAACATGAGGTGCTTATGGGAAACAAGGCAGCAGCACAAAGTAAATGACACCGTCATGCCAGTAGGTACAATTATGGGTTTGAGTATATGTCATATGAGACGGTCACAAAGGAAAGTTGAACATGTATCCAGTTTTACACAATAATCCAAGAGACAGAATGGTTAAAGGTTAGAAATCAATGTTGGGAATATGTTATGGAGAAAATGCATGAGAAACATATTTACCTTGATAAAGGTGCAGTATGTGTGTTTGTAGGTCTGCAGGGATGATGGGCTCTGGGAGCTCCTGCAGGAAGAGGCGCAGCAGGCTGACGGCTGAGGCCAGATCTGCCTCCTTCTCCAAATTCACCTCCTCACCACTGTCATAGCGCTGCCGCAGCCATTCTACACGCTCGGCATTTCCATTCACCAGAAACAGACCTTCAAGGCCCAGCCCCCCTGTGAACATGAACAAGTACATGTACATGTGCACGCCCATACACGTGCACACAACGATATTTTGCAGAACCAAGCGCCTGTTTACCGCTTCATACAATTTTGACATGCTTTGAATTTTTACACAATCTACAATCTAATCTTTTTATACAATCTAAAGAAGGAAGAGTCACACCTATTCACATGGCAGATCATGTGAGGATCTAGGCTTGAACATAGATACATTAGCATACAATTCAAATACAGAGGAAAAATATCATTAACTAAAGGTTATTCTCTACATTTTTGGAATTATTGATAAGAATTAAGAACTAGCCTGTTTATCAACCTAATTAAATATTAATAAACTGACTTCATATCATCTGTCATAATTTAATGAGTTCTATGTAAAGGGCAGAAAAAGTTTGTGGTCAAGTGTAGGCGGTACGTACACACACGGTTCATATCCCACATCCGCAACCCTATAATATCTTGTGGTTCATGAGTGACAGATTATGACACACCTGAATGTTGAACTAAATACCTAGTATCTCTAGCACACAAAACCTATTCTGCCTCTTGTCCTTTTTTCAGAATTTGTTCCAAAATTATCCGATGACATAAAAGTCTACTATGTTTTGAATGCAAGCGTTGAACAAATTAACAATCATTGCTCCAGAAAGTTTCCTCGAACATAAAAGCTGCTTTCACTGCTGAATCCCTGGGGGTCTGGATTGTACTAGTTTATACATCACTAGAACTATAATTAGCAGGCCAAAAGCGTTTTGCCTGAGCAGAAGCTGCTTTTTTAAATACCAGATGCCACGAGAAGATAACCACTTACTTGACGGGTCCTCTCACTAACTTCCACATTTAACTGAGCTTGTATTTAATTATACTTACTACTGAATCATGTTCTAATGAACTGAAGGAAGATGCCTGAAATTACAGCGGTGAGCTGCTAAATGAAAATAATTTCACACTGGACAGCCCAAGCCAGCTCAACCACATTTTAAAGGACAAGCAGCAATAATAGGTACTCTACCTTTCTTTTTTTGGTGCAGTGTCTTCCAAAAACTCCGTACATAAATGAAATTAACACTTTTTACCAAAAGTCTGTCAGATTTGTGATGCTGGAGGGGTCATATTCATAGAACCTGGGTTTATCTGCACTATTCTTGAAGAACTTCCAATTCAAGCAATACATTTAATGGAAGATGCCAGCCTCCACTCACCATGCTCCTCAATGTACTCCACGATGGTCCTGACCAACAGTGGTACTTCGTGGCCTGGTTGGCCGCTCTGCTGCACCTCCTCCAGAGGGATACCGAACACCCTGGCTGTGCTGAGGGACTCGCTCAGGTTACGAGAGAGGCTCTTCCTCATCGCTTCCACAGCCGCACTGCTTCAGTTGCTCTGTATGGCCGACAGACACAAAACACATCAAACCATGGAAATGGTACAAATGCAACTACAAAAACGAAGCAGACTGAGGCAGTATGAGGTCAATCCCAACCCAGGAGCCGTTCAGATCTTGCTCAGACT
>JAOTRN010000036.1:11909786-11925209 GCA_028566695.1 Bagroides melapterus
TTTTAAAGTAAATACTAAAATGTAAGTGTATTAATAAATGTGCAAGTGTGTTTTGTATTTGATTTGTAATTGTTCTGTAGTTGTTGCCATTTACTTGTGCTTGTCCTTCATGATCTTAAACCATTTCACCAGGTTCTTGGTGCTCTGCAGTCTGGGGTGCAGGCAGTATTCCTGACCTTTGAAACGGGACACATTCTCCATGGTGACGCTGAGCAACAGAGAGAGCAAGAAAAGAATGGGGATGGGTAAAAAGAAAAGGAAAAGGGGAAAACAGACATGCACTGGGTCATAAAATGCAAGCAGAAAAATATTAATACATTAATTAGGCTTTTATACATACTGTGTGAGATTATTATGACATGCTGTAATAACATTATAATAATAACATTGTAAAGTAGTTAAAAGAGGACGAAGTGAAATTAAATCTGCCTTTGTCCTCTAAGAAGTGCAATCTTCTTTATACTCAGTGATCCCCTTATTTTCTAGGTAACAGAATGAAATCCAAATAGGAGCGACAACAAACTTGCAGTCTCCAAATGGGTCATAATAATCCTGCTAACCAATTAACTGTTACAGAAAATGATGAAATACGCTGAGTAAGACTTTGCTTGTTAGTATCCTTTTCATTTGCTATGTAATCATTCAGGACTGTAGCCAGCAGATCCTTCTCTTGACACCTAACTCTTGACTACGATTGGAGGACAGAGAGTGAGAACTAATATGGGGCTTTGGAGGCTTCCAGAATGCTAAACTGTGAGAGCAAGTCTGCTGCCAGACCCTGGGAAAGTGAGTGAGTGTGTGTGTGTGTGTGTGTGAGAGAGAGAGAGAGAGAGAGAGAGAGAGAGAGAGAGAGAGAGAGAGAGAGGTCTTTCTGCACTCAGCAAGACTGTTTTGTTACTCAGACTAGGACCCATAATTTCATACAAATAGGCTTTTAGTACAGGATTAGACTGAGGTCCTCTGGCACTGCATTCAGAAACAGAATATTTAGGTGTGAGCACTATATACGTTTCTCAGTGTCCATTTCAATTCACAGAATGAAAATGCTCATAATTATGAAAGAATGACATGCAACCAATTTTATAATCTTGTAAGATGTTCACAATGTGCTTTTATTCCTTTTGTGAATACTTCATGCTGAGACTGTTGAGACTAACAATGCTACAAACCCCCTCTGAGAATGAAGCTATTAAAATGCTGTGAAATGTTTCTAGTTAACATTCTCACACAAGGAATAATTAATGAATTCATTACCAAGTATTGTGTACATAATACAATTATCCACATATCCTTGTAACTATGCAGATATATACTGATAGGATTTGCCTTTCCTCTTGAATATGTTCATTTCATCTATTATTTGTAACTCCTTATAAGATCAGCAGGTGGCAGCCGTGTGTCCTTTATTTATGTGCTTTTCCCCCCAGAGAGCTTTCCGCGGCTGACATCCTTCTATGTCCATCCTTGGTTTCAACTTCAGTACAGCATAAACATGAGTTTAAACAGGCTGAGCAGGTCTGTGTATACAAGCCTGTTACTTCACAGAGCTGCAATAAATCTACATTAATATTTGGCCGCATTGCATTACAGCCACAAATAGTCTGGAATTCTGTTTTTATTTGTATCACCAAATTACAGCTAATGCAAAGTTTTACTATAATCTTAAAATAGGCACTATTTACTTCAAATAAATGCACGATTTTTTTTTACAGAGTGAGAAAATAAGACAAAATAAGCTAAAAGTCACACTGATAATTGGAATTAAATAAGAGATGAGATGCCATTTGGAGTCTCATTGATTCTAATGTAACACAATGTCAATAATAAATGAGCAGTAAGCAGCTCCGCTGCTAAGCTTCCAAAGCTCTCAGTGATGGACACGGCCATCAGGTTACCATCTACAGCAAACACACATTCTTTCTCTTTAGACAGCTATTATTTCCTTATTTGTATTATTTCACATTACTTATAGATTGTCCTGTCTGTGGGAAAATGACAAAGGGTGCAGAGTCAAAGAGGGAAAAAAAACAGAGGATTTAAAACTTACAATATCATCTTCTCCTGGCAGAAAGGATGTTTAGGCTTAATTTCAAGTTTTTGCACGTCTTTGTATCGTATCTTCGGGCCCTTCCTGGTGCATCTGCATTTGTATGCTGTAATAAAAAAAAAACATGCTGTATGAATATAGAATGGTTACAGAAATATGTTAGAAATCAGTGTTTGTGAAGAAAAAAAAACCTACTCAAAATAAATAATTCAGAGCACATCTGCAGTGTCCAATGGGATATTAAGTGAGTAAGTATATATATTTCAAATTGCTACATTGCTACCAACAATGGGACATGTTATGTATTGTATATTACTGAAGGTAACAGCTCTTCTCTAAAAGCTAATTAACACAACATGATCATTCCTCTGAAAAAGGTACTAAAGATGCACCCTTGATGATAGCGATCCAACAACAAGCTTCTTCATCTTTATTTTCTTTATTATGGACAGTGTATTCCTTGTCCTTACAGTAACCATGTGTAAATCCTTACAAAGTTGCTTAAAATAATGTGCCATGTTATCTTAGACAAACGGTGAAACTGTGATCTGGTTGTTTCCAGCATGATCCACCATGCCGAGTCAGTGGAAGGTGTGTGTGTGTGTGTGTGTGTGTGTGTTTAGTTGCTGGCTTTAAAGGGATGTGTGACCTACATCTTCTGCTCCATCAATCTTCTCCTGTTCCACTCAGCATCCTCCTGGGCCAGGGGCCAAAACTAACTCAACCAACACATAGAGCCACTAAACACCACTGCTGTGCCAACTTTGCTTGAAGAATTGTTTTTACCCAGAAAGAAAATAAAAATCCAGGTCTGACAGTTGTAATGCTCCAAGCATAGATTGTTTCACATTATAATGATCTTATGCTATTGATAAACATTAAATATGCATGAATCAGAAAAGAAGGAAAGAATAAAAACAGTCACCTTCACACGTGATATCCAAAACAAAAATCTACCGTGATGCACTGTCAGACCTGCAAGGTACACATTTTTTAAATCTTTAAATTAGTTGTTTTACCTGCACGGGTTCAGGCCCTGTACCTTTCTATCATATGCAAATCATTTCCCTGACATTAGCATTTGGTTCCCTTTAGATTTTTTTTGGATGGGGTGGTGATAGTGTTGGACCAATTTCATAACTTTCTGGGAACATTCTATTTTGGTTAACAAGGTCAGTCCTGTTCCTGAACGAGAAAAAAAACACAACATTCTGCAGGTTACCGCATTGTTACTTAGATCTCTAAGATATTTAAACGTTGCCTTAAAAATAAGGTAAGGTTTTCCACAAAATTCCTGTGAGGTTCCCAAAACATTAGGTGAACGTTCTCCATTACATTGCAGTTAACCACCAGGTTTCAAAAATGTTCAAATAAAACTTTTGATAGCTTTTAAAACATCTGAAATCCTTTTGTGGTACCATGCAATTGACCCAAAAAACATTCCTTATTGTTCCTGGAACTTTACAACCCAATGCAAGGCACCTGAGAACTTCAGAGTACATAGTTAAACATTAGAGGAATGTTCTCGAAACCATCACAGGTTATGACAAGGATATTTAAAACTTACGGGAATGTTTATGAAGGATAATGCACAATAAAACCACAAATGCTATATTTCACTAAAAAAACTTTCCTGTATTTAAAAAAGAGTTTGGTTACAGAACATTGTGGGAATAAAAAAACAAACATTTCCAGAATGTTCTGCCAACCAGCTGTTAGCTGGGTTTTAATTCTTTACACAATTAACTTAATTAAAGGCATTACATTATACCATAAGGTGCAACTATATACTTGAAATAATTTACATGTCCACAGCATTGGTGATAGCAGGTAAAAATACAAAAAATGTGTATAGTCTAAGTATAAAACATGTACCCTAGTGAAAGGGTAGAAGATAGACGGGAAGAAGATAGATGACTTTTTCTGAGAATGTGCCATATTGTATTGGCAATATGTTAACTTCAACGTACTTTTTTAACGCAAATAAAAACGAATAAATAATAATAAAAAAAAGGCAGTGGTTACCTTCTGTGTTCAGCGAATAAACTGCAATAACCAACAGAAGTAACGCGGCTGTGCAGCGATTCATCCCAGTGCAGGTTGAGGAGCTCCGGCCGCCCGGGTTTCTCTTCACCAAACTCACACGCTCTAAAATTTTAATATCCTGTCTCTCAGAAGTCAATGTCTTGTGACATAAACGTGTAAACCGGTCTACTTTGTACTTCCGTGTGTTTGTGTGTCTCAGGAGATCACAGCAGTGAGCAGGTTGAAGTGACTCCACCACAGACTGTCCACAGATCTGACTGTGCGCTCGAGCGGCAGCTTTTAAAAAGCTCGCTCGCGCCTCATTAATATGCACAGCTAAGAAGACGATATGGGTTGGTTTTCTTCAGCAAAGTGAAAGAAAGCAACCAAATCTAATTTAAATGTTTGTTGAAAAAAAAAAATGTTCGCTCGTCGTTAGGGGAGATAATTAGATGAGATTTTACGCCTTTTCTTACGCTCTTTTCTTGGACTTATTTCATTCTAACGTAATTCAAACAAGATTATGCACGCTTGTGGTTTGGCATTGTAGCCTAGCCTAGACTTTATTTTGACAAATGCTTGGGATGGACACTATAGAAAACGTAATGAGGTAATATATTTCACATGCCTTTGCACGAAAATAATTTCAAATACAAACCCGATCCAGTTGTTGACTGATTAGCTGATTATTTAAAGGCTTGTCCATTTTCTCTAGGCTCTCTATATTTATATGTATACAAAGCTGTCAAACACAAAACGCTCAAAATATAAGGTGTTTCATCCACTTGTGAAAAGTTGGATGAAACAAATTTAATGGTTGCTCCCATCAAGGCTTTTCTAACACCCGGATCATTTTGGATGGTAGAAATGAATGCATATCCGTGATATTTTACCCCGAGCATATACTAAATTGTTGGGCTTGACATTGAAGGCCACACCTTTTCAAGATTCCTCACATTGTAACACCCATGATGATGCAGTCCTAGCATAAATGACATTCAATAATCCCAATGATCCTTTGTATGATCATTTGCGTAACTAACAAAAGTGCTTCATGCAACAATTTTAGCAGTACATTCAAAGACTGACTTTTGTGCCGGTTGTTTTGTCTATCCATTATATACTGCACATCTGAATTATGCAAATGTAAAGCCTACGCATTTGCCCTACGATGATTATTGTGTGGGGTCAATGCTTATCTCTCCCACCCTTTCTACTGAGTCATCACTGACATTTGTCATACAGCATGTTTGATTGGTCCTTATGGGTAGACATTACCAGTAACTGGTGCATGATTTTGTTAATGGAGGATTGTTAAAGCGGAGTGAGTCATTTGCTTTATTTGATGTATAAAAATCAGTTCAGCGCTACTGGATTCATCCAAATGGATGGATTCAATTACCCAGATTCTCAAACCCAATCGAGCTCCGCTGGGAATATTCAGTTTGTTTATGAGAGTGGACTAATAATGAATGAATAAATGATGAGCTGAATTAGTAAATGATTGATCAAAAAAGAGATTGTCATAGTCTAGATTGGAAATGTTTTCAAACCATGAGGAAGCTGATACATGTTTAAACGTCAGAGCGTTTTCTCTGACCTCTGAAGCATTACAGGTTTCCAGTGATCCAACCCATTTGCATCACCTCCTTTCTTTACCTGTCTATTTGGGGAAGAGAATACTTATTTATTTGTGAACTTTATAAATCATGGGAGTGCATTCAGCTATTGTGTTCCTCAGCAGCACCATGCAGGGATTAGCTCTGTAAAAGATAGCCCTGAGAAGAAATGTTGCTCCCTCTTCATGAATCAATGGTGGGAGGCACCAGAATGGAATGTTTGAACACACCGTGCCTGGATCTGCAGCCAAGTGCTCAGTCCCTGCTCTCCACAGCCAGGCCACAGTCCATCAAATGCCCATCTGCAGTCCATCATCTGCTTTGGGGAGAAATCAAAAGCATGACAATTAAATGTGAAGCTGCCTGCCACTCATCATCATGACAGGTGCCTGTTTGGGCAGGAATATTACTGGTGATGTAATGGTGTCAGACACTAAGAGTGCTGAAGCCAAATTCAAATCAAACAACTGTCCGTTGTAGTCAGTTGTTTATCTGTTCTTTCAAAGAACGTAGCAGTTTTCAGAGTTTACTGCTTTGTTCATATTTGGAAGTGGAAGCAGGTGCAAAAAAAAGCTGTCAGATACCTAAACTGCCTGTTTATCATGGATTTCTTCACTGCTATTCACTGAAGAACAGTTCTAGAACTGGTCTGGAAAATATATTTGCAGTGTTCTTGCTGCCCACATTTCTGCTAGCTGTCCCTGATCTCTGATAGCCTTTACTCCAGTCAAGAGACTTGCATCTGACCCCCTTCCTCTGCCAAACAACGACCCCGGAAATGCCGCAGACTCCCACTCTGTCCCATGACATGCAAATAATGAAAATCTCACCTAAACCCGTAAGTATGATGTTCACTACCCACAAATCATGAGTGAGATGTTAAATCAAAGTGAGATGTTATGAAAAATGACCTTGTTTGAACATTACTTTGGCTTACAGTTTCAGTGAGCCAGTACTCCAGGGTATTGTCCAAATCAGTCATGGGCTGAACTGGTGTTGATATTAGCAGGAAAGTAAAGCAATTTTCATGGCTTTCTAATTGGTCTGCACAGAGGGAGCTATAGATCATTCTGAGCAGTAATTAGAGAGTAGGATTTTCAGTGCAGAACATTGGTGTTTCATCAAGTATGTTGGGATGGTGGACATAATGTCATATCTCACCTGCTGATGATGTCACACTCCGATTAACAGTATTAACCATCTGGACAGAAAAGCACTATCTGTTCAACCATTCTATTTAGTCTGGCCAGAGCATATTGGCTACATCTCTGCAGAACATCATGTTTGTTCTGAAGTATGTTCAGTTCTCCTATCTGCTTTAAGACTATCTATTTCTTTTTTTTTTTCTTTTTTGTAGGAGCACAACAAATAAGACAGAGTATTTTATTTTTTGCCTTTTTTTTAGTATTTTAATTAATACACATCATCTAGAAATACTTTTTTTTTTAAAAATATATTTATGAAAAATTACCCACTTCAGTGTATTTTCAGCAGAAAAAAGTTTTTATCACAATTTGAAGAAATAAATTTCAGCCAATTGAATAACAGCACCTAAAAAAATCCAACAGGTCGTTTAGCAGAACAGCAGGCTTTAATTTACCCTTCTAACTACCTGCTACCCAAGGATTGCTGTTGCATATCTGGTTTATTCAAGAATATAAATTTTTTTTCCTCAAAATGAGACGTAAAGTAAAGTAAAAAAAAACTAGTTCCAGTTCATTAATGTGATTGGTTGAGCACCATTTCAAGACTGACTATATTTACTAACCTCACTGCACTGCTTGTTTGAGTTCATCACGTAAGATTACACTTCCTAGTTCAAAACAACTCTACAGTAGAGTTAGGGACATGACAAACAACAATTTTCAGAAATCTAACTTTTAGCTTGAAATATGGAAGCATGTTGAAGCAAGTTTTTAGATGAAAAGGAAGAACTTCTCACAACTTTCAGTGGAAGCACCTTTCACAGGAATTTACACATCAATGTGAGCTGACTAGAAACTAGCCAATGAAATTTAAAGGATCTTTAAAGGATCTTCATGATCTATTTACGTTAGCCTAGCAAAAATAAGCAGAACATTGGTCCACATTGTGTTTGAAATGTCACATTCTCAGCAGTAGTTTCTTGTTGATAGAATTGTTGTATAAAAGCAATATTACACTCACAATTGTGTGGTTATAAAGAATATCAGATCCAACGGTTCTTGCTCTGCGGGGTTGTGTCTACAGCAATTCACAGTTGTGCTGCTATTCACTATTCAACTCCACTTTTGCTTGTGCATTATTGGTTAAATAATGTACCTTGACCTAATTGGTTATTTGGCATTAATTTATTATTGTTGGGAAGCAGCTTGAAATTCATGCAGGCTGGTAAATATTTGATGTTGAATTGCCTAGATACTGTGTTGAAGGACCCTGTTTGACGTTAACGTGCCCATCAAACCTGTCTGTGCAAAGCGCAGAGGCAGGCAGGTGTTAAATCTGGGTTAAATGCACATAATGGTTTTCACTTTGGTGAGGAAATGGCCTGTGGGGTACGATATTCTTTGTGTTTACTCATTTGGGTTTCGTAACACCTGCCAGTAAGGAATTTCAGTGTAGTGTGTCATTATCATCTGAAAGTGTTGGAGATTATGTGCTGGGCCACATGATCTTTCTTGTGTGACATGCAAGCAAGCACGTACTTCAGCTCGAAATCCACATGGCTAATCCTAGATACTGCACATCTTTTTCATTATAATGTGCAGCAGTAAAAAAGAAAAAAGAAAAAAAAGAACGAAAATGTTTGTCTGTCTTGATAATGATTTGTCAAGAGAGAATTATTTAGAGGTTATGCTTAACCGAACTGTTCCTGCAACCCATTTGACACATAAACAGACAGAGCATTAGCACATACCAAAAAGCCACAGATCTGAATTTTTTTTTTTTTGCATCCTACTTTTTACTTTTGCATCCCAGAGCGCAGCAAACCAGGGCAAAGTTTCCATATGCGTATTTCTTGACTTATTATGGAGAAACTAATCATTTGCAGTATCAAATAACTCTGAATCTAATCACGATCCAGTGTATGGATCAGTGATTTTCCATGTTATTGGGTGTAGTGTATCACTGATGTTATAAATATATATGATCTTTCAGTGCAGCACATAATCTAAAAATGGACGCATTTATTTAAAGCTCATCTGGAACAAGTGTTTAAATAGGGTATTAGAGGCTTGGATATATTTTGAATGTTTGTATGTATGTACAAAGCACCCAAGGAATATGGCAACAAAAGCTAAATGAAGCACTGCAGTAATCTGAAGTGTTAGTAATTATGTAATAGATACATAAGGGCAACAATGGAAGCTTTCATGCCTGTCTGCAGTGGAGAATTCCACTCATGATATCTCTGTCTTCCAGTCTCCACTAGCCGTATCATATCACTGCCATTCTCCCGGCAGTTACTTCATAATAAGGCGATAATAGGAGGTTGTTGCATGGAAGGACCTCAGATATATACTTCCTGAATGGAACACATACACACACACGTACACACACAATAAATAATTTTCAAAAACAACTAAGACGGTAGTTCAAGGTTTATGTTAATGTGCTTGTTCTAATATGTTATGTTTCTTCTTTTTCTAATATGTTATTGTTGAGAATATGTTTCTATAGTTACAAAGCTCAACATCCAGTAAACAAGTTAAAGAATGTGTGTATGCGTTGATACTGTTATCAACAGTTACACACGTTAACACGGAGAAAAAACAGGCTGACTAAGGTATAACTGCTAGCTGTTACACAACTCGAGCAGGTACTAACTCGTCTAATCGAACTTCCGCAGAATTAGAAGTAACTATTAATGGATAATACTAAAACGTCTTGTTTGTGGATTAATGAAAAGGCTTTTTGTTGGGCCGATTCACATCACCCTGTTGTTGATTAGTGCCCTATAGCAGCCTGCAGGGCCGTGTTTTATTCCTTATTTAATGCCTTTTTTTTGCTGTATAAGAGAGTTTTATAAGCTGTAAGCTGAAGGACAACGCTGTGTATAATACTGTGCTGTGTAAAAAAAAAACAAAAAACCACCAGTCACGTAGGCAGCTGTAATAACTCTCAGGAGAATACTGAGATTGGAGACTGTTATGGAGACATGTCACACGACGCACATGCCATCACACACAGCATTAATGTAAAAGCATTGCACTGTTGCTTTTAGATGGTATGACCTGAATGGAAATATGTGCTTGAGAACATGTCTGATATTTGTTGAAAGGATTTAAAACTCATAAGTATGATTTAATCCATTGTTCTGCTGAAATAAACTAAACTCTTTTTAAAAACTTTGGTCAAAACATCGTAGTCTCCAAAACTCCAGGGTGACAAATAGTACACTTGTGTCTTGGCCAGACACAGTCCTGGAGGCAGAGTGCCCCATGCTGTCTTGTGCTTTATTGGAAAGGGGCCCACAATAATCCAGCTTGCATGTGTCATGAGCTTAGTGAGGCTCATGGGAAAAGAAAGCCCTGCAGGTTTTAGCCGTCAGTGTGGCAGGACAAACCATTTCAGCAAAGCGTAAATTGCAGTTAAATAACATGATTAGTCCAGTCCCTATCCCCACAAGTTTCCCACCAAATATTCTTTCATCTCCTTGATAATCTGTAATGTCTGTTAATGGCTCTAAATTGTGTATATTTTTTCACCATTACACGAACCAGCTGCATCAACAAACATTTCTTCCTGGAGATTATTTTATATACTGTTACATCAAGTTACAATATCCAGGAGTATTTATTCAAAGTACTGTTAACTGTGAATAGGATATGAATCGGCAAGACGACACAAGAGTAACTTGACTAAAGTCTTAAATACTTAAAGTGACATGTAAACGGATATCTTTTAAAAAAGTCAGGGGCTGTATGGGGACTGCCAGTGTAAGATATAGAATCCAAGGGGAGTGTGCTGCCATCCAAATAAATTGCTCTTGGCTATGCATTCAGAACGTTCTTCATTGGCTATTCATGAGCACGGTGAATTTTTAAAGTCTCATTCTTTGTCCAGTCTCCATCGCCAGGAGCTATTTTTGAAAACTCTGCGACCTGAAAGACAGCTCTTGCATGTCCTTTTGTCACTTTACTCTGATATAGCATTACCAGTTTGGTGTGATGCCACACATCCCTACAACGACTGGTCACATGCTTTTCAGGTTCTGGTCCAAACTCTGTAGTTAGATAATATAATGATAAATTTCTCCTATGCCAACTTGTTATAGGTGCAAATGTACACCTAAAGTGTAGGTTTCTGCTGTAGTATAAAAAGCATGCACCTCTCTCTGAGCTCAGAGCTCGACCTTGGCCGAGCCGCAACACCGCTAATGGGCAGCGCGGGCAGCATCTTAGCAACTGCCATTGACCTGTTGCGGAAACTATTTGTGAATGAGACACAAGTCCAATGGCAATTTTGCGCCCAGGGCGGAGGGCCATTTCTTCATGGACCATAATGGCGGCTTTGTACACTTATTATCTAGATGCATGCTAAAGCCTACTTGGAATGGGAGGCACGGGAGAGAACGCAGATGCCCGTTGGTGTAATTGCACCAAACAACAGTGTGCCACTCTTCCAGACATAACTATTGTATAAGGTAAGGCTAGGCATTTTCCCCATCTTTGCAGTTGCTTTATTTATAATCTAAAACACACCCCACAAAAAAACAACACATATCATATCCCTGTTTAATGAAATTTGACTTCTTTTTATTTCTGCCAATTGCAAAACCTCTTTCCTCGTGACTCACGAAGCGTTATTCCAGTCGTTCTGAGCTGCAGTCGCCTCTGCCATGTAAACGCTGCTATGTTATGATACATAAATTATTGGAAACCAATAAGACAAAGGTCTCTTTTATCGTATTTTTGAGGGGGAGAGTTTGACGTCTTTTCCATCACAGAATGTTTGTCTTGTTATACACAGTACTTCATGGCATGACACATTTAGATTACGAAATGAATTATGAGGGATGATTACGAAAGAATAGGACAATACCCATCATGCTCACTTTGACAAAAAACAGTGCTTGAATATTATCTCACTGGCTATTATGTCCCAGCTACAAGCAAGGTGCACGTTTGGTATAAAAGTCAAGGGTTCTGGTAAATTTATTTTGAAAATGACATTTACTGAATCAATACAATGTGAGATTGAGAGTCATTGGGGTTTAGCCTGTAATTACCTTTACCAGCTATAATCCTCTTATTGGATGCCTCAGGATTCATTTCCGGGAGATTATAAGAAAACTCTGGATTGTTGATTTTGCATGCTTTGGATCAAGAAGGCAGCAAGGCAAACAAACCAGAGCCCTGGTGCGATTAGATAACTACGAGGCAGACATCTGAAGCACCTCACAGCCTGGGAAAAGGCACAATGTAAAGACAAAGGAGATTTATTCTGGTCTGAAGAGCCACACATAATCCATGTTTTTTTTTTTTGTTTTTTTTTTTTGCTAAGAGAACAATACAGCACTGAGAAGCCGCATGCCGTGACTCACTGCGAAAGGCTTTGTCTCATTGACTGAGTGCGTCACAGGTTGCCTAATGCACTACAAGAGAGAAACTTCAAAGACAAGCCAAACTGAATGTTGAGTCAATGGAAGAACTCCATAACCTTCACGTGCTTGGGATAACAGCAGGAGAAACATATTCCTGTCTGCTTCTTTAATATATAACAGAAGAATGAATAATTAGGTAAGAAGTAAGGGCATGTATTTGCTTAGTCATCTCATGCATTTAATTGCATTTTAGATGATTTAAAGCCGCTTGCTACATAAAAGGTGTGACTTGCATGAAAAAAACCTGCTTTATGATAGGAGGGGTTGTGACATGACGGGGTAACAGGGATGGTAAACTGTTTAATCGAAGCCAGAGTATTGTACCCACCACCATAATGTCATGGCACACATCATCAAGATCTCCTTACAGCGGGTCGTGAAGGACGTTGTTCCAGCTAAGCTGGCAGAGAGTGCGAATGTTCCACTGGCAAATGGAAAGTCGCAGGTGGAAGTGTGACAGATGAAGGTGTGGACAGTTTAATTCACAGACTGGATTGTGTTCAGCATCAAGCAGACGGGGGGCAAAAACAGCAACATATTTCAGTATTGTTTTATTTAAAGCTCTAACGTTCTTTGATTTTGCCACATCAAAAGCTACAAGCGCAGTAAAGGATAATCAGCACTGCTATGTAAACATCATCCATCAATTCCGGATTTAAACGTTTCTTGATTTGACTGAGAATAAAACCAGGCACACTTCTATTAAACTTTCACCTACAATCCACAAGCTTGATTTTTCTTTTCAAATTGTCAACAGTAAAGATAATAGAGATAATTTGGAACAATCAAAAATTTCATTTCCTTCTAGAGAAGTTCTTGCAAAAGAGACAACGCGATGTCGGCCAACCAGCAGGGGACTGATGCAGTGGAGCCGCAGTCCCATCTCAGTGTGGATGGCAAGATGTTCATACATTCCTTGCAAGCAGCAGGGGACGTTCCCTTAAAGCCACCATCCTCAGCAGGAAACTAATTACTCTTTCTGTGCATGGAATTATGGGGTGTGTGAGAACACCTGACACTGTTCTAGAGGCACTGAAGAAAGTAGAGCAGCAGCCACAGATCACTGTAGATAGACTAAGCACATATGGTCGAATCCAAAGTTCAAGCTACACGAAAGGTTAGATTACAAAACTCTTTAGTGATTTTTTTTAATTTGGCTTCATAAGAAAAGAAAGAAAAGAAGTTTTGTTATGTGGCCTATATGGCCAAAAGTTTATGGACATCTGTCCATCACACCTTGCACATTCTGATTGTTTTGTTCTAGATCCTGTTCTTTCATTGCGGTTTTAATAACCCCCTGTGCTCTTATAATACCCTCCACTATCCAGAGAAGGCTTTCCACTACAGTTTGGAGCATAGCCATGGAGATCGTATCGTTCAGCCCCAAGAGCATTAGTGAGGTCAGGCGTGATGTTGAGTGAGAAAGTCTGAAGCTCAGTCAGCTTTCCAATTCGTCCCAAAGGTGTTTGATGAGGTTGAGGTCAGGGCTGTGTGCAGGCCACTCAATCTCGATCTTCTACTCTAACCTTGCCATCGTCATGCTGGAACATGTTTGGGCTT
Organism: Bagroides melapterus; assembly: GCA_028566695.1. Classification (NCBI taxonomy): domain Eukaryota; kingdom Metazoa; phylum Chordata; class Actinopteri; order Siluriformes; family Bagridae; genus Bagroides; species Bagroides melapterus. The sequence goes on from JAOTRN010000036.1 coordinate 11,923,624, forward strand.
CTAGGCTGCAGTGATAGAAATTATGCTGCAACATTTAAAGACATTCTATACACAGCTATTTCAATAACAAACATTTGTCCATGTAGTATATGTTTTAGTCTATATTAAGAAAATTAAGAGATGCATGTTTACCGGTTCTAGTCTATCATTTGCTAGTAGTAGTTTAACTTCTTATTAGCAAGCAAGCTTCAGCTTCCTGTTCTTGGCTGAAGCACTGGAATGTGATGTGGTCTTCTGTTGGTCAGCCACCTCAAGGTTTCACACGCTGTACATTTTATAATGCTTTTCTGCTCACCACAGTATTAAGAGTAGTTATTTACATTACTGTAACCTTGATCCAGTCTGGATATTCTCCTCTGACCTTTATAAAAACAAATATAGAACATAAAAGCATTTTGATACCAATTCTATTTTCTCTATATACTTTTAGAAACACATTTTACTTCAGAAATGTATTTTGTTTTTGGAATATATACAGTATATATTTCACACATATCTTCGGTAAACCTTCAAGTTTGGGGTATTAAACTTGTTGTTCAGAAGCAAGAGAGGCAGATCTTACACAACATGGCGTGCGAGTAAAGTGAAAAAAGAAAAAAGTATTGTCTAGAGAATAGTGTTTGAGTGCCAAGCATGAAATTACTGATAGTTTGGGAGTGGACAGGTTAATTTGAAGTAAACAGAAGGATTAAGAATAGTGTGTTTTACAGAGAGGTTGGGATTTTATATTGCTTGTGGCAGTGCTTCCATTCCTGGAGCATAGAAGAGCACACAACCTGTTTCCAAACAGTGGGAGAGTTCAGATTACAGAAGAAACATTTAATATTGTATAGAAAGAATATTCTTTATTTCCAATTAGCAGGCATACCATGGATATTCTTTAGATTTGCTTTGTATGAATTTGTCCTTTAATATTTTTTTGTGTTCTTTACCACATTATCGCTGATTTAATAAATCTGAAACCTTTTGGACAACCTCAGGAGTCTGATCGTACGTACAGCCATCAGACAATATTATTAGATCATTCAGACGGGAACTGAAGCTAAAATAATATGGAAGAAAAATTCTGCTATGTTCTAAAATCTGTAGTAACTATTTGTTTCACAATTGTTTTTCAGAAAATTGAGAATTTTATTGTTTTTCACATTCCTACAACTGAACGTGTTGCAGCAACATTGTAGTTATATAGAAATTACAAGCTTTAAAACTTGACATAACTTGATACCTTAGATCAGGACAGCTTTCTTCTAACACTAAAATTGTTAGCTGGGTTGGTAATTGTGATTCTGACGTTCATGGATTTCCCTGGGCTTTGAAAAGCACGTCAGCTGGAACAGAGACGGGAATAGTCAGTATTTCTGGACCCCCTCCTAAAATAAAACCAGTTCCAACTCATTAATGGCTGTATCAAGCCACGCTAAGGTAACACTGTTTACCTCAACATCCCGGTCTGCACACAGTAAGTCAATAACATTCCTACTAGTTTTACTCTGCAGCTAGGTCACTTCTAAATGAGAAACTCGTTTAATGCAATTGGAAATATGAATATGAAATAAAAGAAAAACAGATCTATACAGGGCTTGAAG
>JAOTRN010000036.1:12050131-12063440 GCA_028566695.1 Bagroides melapterus
AAAAATCCTGTGATCCATATAAACTTCTAATGAATGAAGAAAAATTATGAACAGAAAAGACTTTTTTTTATTTCTGCATAATACTCAATACAAGAGTGTGCACTTTTGTTCATATAAAACTAAATAAATGAAAAATGAATACAAACAGATGCATGATACTGTCGACATGAACTATAGCTTAAAAAGAAACAAATAAATGTCTAAATTCTATCAAAATTTCAGAGTGAGTAAACAAAGTGTCTGATCGAGTTAAAAATAATGAGCTGCACATATAGAGCTCTAAAATCAGCTAAACTTGACAGCATTTTTCTCACGCGCTGTGGATCACGGATGTGCGGAGACGGTAAAGGATACAGAAGTGCTATTTAAGTACTGCTATTTAATCACATAATGTATAATATTAGTTGTGGTAATAGTGATCAATCAGAATTTTGGTCACTTCACACGGCTGGCTCACCATGAAAGTATGTGATCACATGACCGGTTTGCTGTCTATATATTTTAACTCTAGAGATTCTACTGATTAACACTGATTACACAGTGCTGATATCACACATATCTACAATGTGCATCGTCATCTTTTCATCGTGATACAAACTGTATCGGCCCAAATTAAAGCTCTTCTGAATCTGATGCGTAAGGATCCTGGTTTGGAAACAGGGTCTGTATGGCATTATGAATGTAGATTTAACAGACCCTTGGCTGTACAACAAAACACGTTTGTTTAATTAAGCACCACGCTGTTAGATTTCAGCACTATTTTCCATCTTTAAAACCACTCTCGGGGCTTTGCTGTAAACTTACACCGGGAGTCCTCTAATACTTTGGCAACGAAGAAACAAACAAAAACAATGCAGGATTCCACATAAGAAAATGCAGGACTGCCGCAATAATCTTAGCTCTTTGTTTAATATGCAGTTCTGAAAATAAGCTACATGAGAAGGTTTAGGAAACGAGCGTTATGTTGTGCACAGATCCTAATGCTACCAGAGCATAATGAATGGATGTAAATTTCCCCCATTTTAACCTAGACGTCCAGCTCTGATCTTCTCAGCTCGGCTCTGCTCTCTTTGCCAGATGTGCTCCCCGCGCCCTGTGTCTCAGTGCCCTGGTGGCCTTGACAGGCAGGATGAAAATGTTTGAAGCCGCCTGTTTCTCATCAGTTCTGCTGCCTCAGAGGAGCCTCTCGTTTCGACCTGTTCGACACCTTTCCCCTAGACCACGTTGCACACATTGGTGGAGCCAAAGGGGGTAAGAGGAGGAAGCTGATAATGTCATCATCTAACAGGGAGACTTCCTTGAAATAGTATAAAATGCCATATCGATACGCAGACTTCATCTAGTTTATTTTTCTTATTAAAACATTTTGAGGAAAACGAATTCATCTACAAGTGTATACTGTATTGTTTTAGTACGTTATAGTATGTAATACTGTTTTAGATGAAGTGCACTGGGCATCTGTGGGAAATTCAAAAGAACCACTTTACAGTACATTGACTACTGATCAGTCAACATTTCATTTTATCACATTTAACAATAACAACAACAACAACAACAAAACACATATTGCATGCACCATCAAGTATTTCAGTCTGCCTGGGGCTCTTAAGACAGATGAGGTAACTAATCCTTTCTTTTCAAACACCAGATATACATCTTAATCTATTCACACTATCACTACTGTCAGAAGGTTACAGTTTGATTGTCTCTCAAACTTTCATATTTATTTCACGTGCAAAAAAAAAATTTGAACACCATGAAACAATAAGATATAAAAAAAGACTGAAAAAAGCTTCAAGGAATTAGTCTTTAAATGATTAAAAATCTTTATTTGAGGGATAGAGACAACAAGATAAGCTTACGTTTGCTTGTCGGCTAGAGGAAAACATTTATTTGTCATCTGTCTTGTTACTTAAAAGTCTTTTCTCTGAAAATTCGTGGTTCTTATTCATAAACTTGTCAGACTCTCTAGCCAATGCTAGAATTCTACACGATCGCATTGATTAGCTGAAACAATTCTGGCCACTTAAGCTTAGATAAAACTAAGTGGTCTAACTTTCATGCCTGAATATTTGTACATTTTCCAAACAGAACTGCAGTCTGTTACTTGGATGCTACGGTATTCCGTGTCAAGTTAAGTGTGGTCAGTAGCCATTGCTGCCAAAAAAACTTTTTATTATAACATTCTGGGCAAAACTTGATCCAAAGTACAATATGTGTAAGTGGAAAATCTGCAAACCTGATATGAGATGAGGCTGTGTAATAATAACCTTAGCTTGCTTCTTCAACTAGAGAGACAGATGGGCCTTACAGTACGTAAAGACACACAGGAAAATACTCTAGGTGGTGGACTTCCGACATCCAAAGAGCAATGATTTTCTGATGTCTGGACCAGACAACCGTAATAGGCTATGCTCCTGAGAGCAACCGGGTCAAAGTTTAGGTTAAGAACATTTTTACGGGTGCCCTGTGAAGCTATGGTCCAGATCAGTGGCCTTCACTAACTGGGCCTCTGTGGAGCTTCAGTCTATTCTACCATGAATGTCATAAACTGCTCTGGTCAAGAGGGAACCCTTTTACAGAATAGAGCACATCCTAGTAAAATCATCAGAATGGCCTTATGCTGATGGAAAACCCATGTGAAATAGTAACAACTGTTTTATAACTGTCTCTTTTTTTTTTGCATATGGTAGCTTTGAACCACAAGCAATATAAGGCTAAATAAATCATCAGACTGGATATTATCCTTTGTAATTTGGCACTGTGGCACATTAAAGAGTCCCAGGCTGGGCTTAGCTGCAATACTGTAGAATGTTTTGGTCCAAGCTCGTCAAACTGTCCTCTTTGAATTTAAGTCCACAATTGCAGGGAAATACAGGAAAGACTTTCTGGTTTTGCTCAGGCCCAGATTAAAGGCTACATTTGGGTCCAGTTTGTTTTAAGTGACATTATCAACATGGCCGAGTCCAAGCTTCTAACACCTCTTATAAGTGCTTCTGATGTGTCAGTGGCAGAAAAAGCTTTTTCGCTCGCCAGCACACAAAAGGCTGTGGAGTAGAACTGTGCCTAAAGGATCGTTTCTTTTTATAGCATCAAAAAGTGTAATGTTTCATATCAGCTCTGGGGAATTCTACAGCTTGTCAGGAGGGGTCTAGTAGTCACAAAATATATCTTTGCATAATTAATGCTGCTTTCCATATGATAATCCTTGGAAAAGAAAAAATACAAAACAGGATAGTCTTTGGTGTCAAGGCAGTTCCAAGTACAACATCTGTGAACCATTATATCTGTTCAATCCAGCAGGCAGGTTATGGTAATTAAAATCCGACAGGTAATCAAGTTGCCGGAAGCCAATTAAGGCAACCTGAGCTGGTTTGCTGTCTTTGCTCAACCCAGGTGAGCTACCCGGGGTAAATATCAACATCTTTATCATTTCTAGACCACCTGGTGCACAGAATACATCACCCTCTTTTAGCACTGCTATGAGAAGGGTGATATCATGGAATAAATTTGTTCTGAGCAAAGAAAGGGGCAGACTAGGCCTCCACACACATCTGCGAGTCGTCCCCTGCGGCTTCACGACATACAAACACATACATGTTCCACTATGTGAGGAGAGAAAGACTGACCAATAGTATGACCTTAGTAGTAGGTCAGTGACATAAAATACAGTGGCCACATATATTTGGCAAAAATACCACAAACATCCTCATTCCTCTTTTTCAAATTAATAATAAATCTGCCTATAACATTTTATAACATACCAATTCTTGAAAAATTAACTCAATGGCTGCTTATGTGAAACTGAGAGCACACAACATGGCTCTCAAACTCTTTATATAAATTTTGTGCTAATATGCTAATGCTAATTTTAATTGAAATTGTATAGCGATGTGAATCCCCTGGCTCTGGAGGCACATACACAGTCTGTCACAGAACGCTGGTCTGAATGGAATTCACCGTATCACAATGCAAGGATTCTTATTTCAATATTAACTTATTTAGCTTTAAAGGACAACAAAAACTAAAAAAATAAAAAATAACTAAGGGGATTCTTTCAAAATAACTTCCTAAATCCTGCCAAGTGATATCAAAATCTTAACAGTCCATTAAAGATAAAAGAAAGAAGAAAAGATTATCTTAATCATTGTGATGAAGTGTGAATTTTTTTTTGTTTGTTTGTTTATATTGGTTTCTTTCCCATCTGCCTGCATCTCCTTACGTCTGCCTCACTGTTTTTTTTTTTCACATCCCAGACTTGTCAAAATCCACACAGGGACTGTATTAGTTAGATGAGACTAGTCTTTGTGAAGTCTTTGTGGATCAAGTGCACTTTTCTGTATGCTGTGTTCTGCTAGAGAAAACACAAAGTCTGTAAATTATGACTTGATACTACTAAAAATTCCACCACATGTGCTAAGAACATCAAGAACATAAATACGGAAACTAGAGCTTCATAGGTAGATATTCTCTGGCTTTAAAATGGACATTCGACTGAGCTGTGCGTCTTATAGGCATTAGGTTACCCTAATACCTATTCGCGATGAGTCATGGGATTGGCCTAGACTGGCTTTCCTTCAGTAATCCTTATAAATTTGAAAGAAGTAGGAAGACCTTTATTTTCCTTATTTATCAGGAAGTCTGAGAAATCAGGTCATTGCCTCTCGCTTTGAGTAGAGTACAGGGATGGCCAGGACTAAACCAGACTCCAGGGGGTTGGAAGAAACTGGAAAGCAAAACAACCTGGAGGGACCGCACACACCAGTCAAGGTTTATTAAAGAAATATCATATCTTCATTGAAAACAAGCGGAACGATGAACCTGTTGATCTGCTGATGTAAGATAATAAAAGAAACATTCTCTATGTTAATCCAAAGATGATTGGCTTTCTCTCTACAGACCTGATGTATAGTTTAAGTCACTGAATAAACAGATTGCTGTCCTCTTATGCCAAGCAGTCGTGTCCACAGTACTCTAAGTATCAACAGTGTATTCCCACTACTAAGGCCATATTTCTGATCTCGGGATCTCTCAGTGCATAATCATTGGCCCCATGGTTCAAAAGCTATAGCACAGATTTTCTGTTCATCTTGAAAACTTTATGTACCAATGAAGGTTGTGAAAGCAGGAGCTGGCAGGAAGGTCACGTCCAGCTGTGAGTGGTCTAGCAGAGAGTAAAGCGTGCAGAGTTTTATGGCCATTACCTTTACGGCACACAAGAGCCTTTGCAGTGTATTGTATCATCATTATACTCTGTGGCCTTACATTCTTTTAGATACACGGCCCTCATTAGGGCTGCATCTAATAAACTGCTTGATATAGTAAAATGGTAAAATAATCACTCTGTTAGTGTTAGGGTTTTAATGGAAAAAAGGTGTGCAATGTGTATTGAGAAATAATTTGCAACCTCTGTTTAAAACAAGTTACATGGTAAACTTTTACCGCCATCAAAGCGTCACGTTAGCAGCACAATCTGATCCAAATTGTCAAGAATTGATGACCTTTAAATTATTCAAGCAGAGGGATCAACAAATAAAGGGCTTCATTAGAACAGTAAATTGTCCCAATTAGAAATTTCCACTCATTATTTCCAAGAAGCTTTATTTGTCTTTCTGCAGGTTCTGGAATTCTGTGTTTCTATCACATGCAATCTTTTGATGAAGCAACCCCTTTGTTGTAGATGTTAGGCTGATATTGATACACATGCACAACAATCTGAAACGGTATAGTGCTGTTTATCCTTCCAGGATGTTGCCTACTCCTGGCATGAAACTGTAGTGCTGTCATGCTACAGAGACTAAATGAGCTCCCTTCACGAGCGTGTGGCAACTTTCCCTAGCTGCCATGCTGTTTGAATTACAGCTGACGTCAGAACATCTCTGGGACATTCTTCTACTCGTTAGGCCAACTCTGAAGGTAAATACATCCATTTACAGGCAAAGGTGGCTTCAATTCATCAGACCAACCCCAGCTCCCCATACCCAATCAAACAAAAACAAGATTTTTCTGACCATTCTCTGTGTCAGTAATAACAGGCTTAGAGGAAAGTGCTTCTAAAATCACCATGCTTTCCTTTTAATCTGATTTAATACTAGCACTAGTTTGGCACAAGTTGCTCAAGTGCATTAAGCAAAAAGTACTGCAGGTGGTAAGGTCTGACTTAGAGCGCAAGAATAATGCGATCATGATTTAAAGTTTGACAATATACTCTGTAAGATACTGAAAGACTAATAAAGCCACCTTGGGAACCATAAATAGAAACAGATCATTGATTGCTGATTGTACGTCTTTCAAAGCGGAACTTGCGCTTTCCTCCACTGGCTCTCCTTCTAGAAGCTGGCACAGGCAGAGAAGAACCGGGAAACATACTCCTGACAGCTTAGGGTATGTTTGTAATGGTGACGGCATGCCAGGAGTCCTGAAGGCTTCATGTGTTGCATGCTCTCCTGGGTTTGTAGTTTTAGGCTGGGCAATGGAACAAGGGGATGTGACAGGGACAATCCTTTGAAATGCCGTCTTCGTTTTGACTCTTGCACGTGAAGCAAGACAAGCAAGGCATTGTAAAGGCTAGAGGGTGGTCCTGCAGAGGCCCAACCCTGTGAAAACGATGTCTGCATCAGGACGCTGGTGGTTGAAGCGAAGGCCATTTGAGTGCAGGGTTTAAGTAAATGTTTAATTAATGCGTATGAGTACTGTATAGTATAGTGGACAATGGTATATTCAAGCATCATAAAAGAAGGTGTGCTTTGTTTAGACATGGAAATCAGAGCGAATATAAATGTTCCAGAAAGTCAGAATAGGGTGTATAGTTTGTATAGTCCCAAAAGTTCCACGCAAAGATGTGAGGCCTGGAGCTAGATATATTCACAGCCTTTGATGTATGTTATCAGGCAAACACAGGGGTCTCAGAGCCATAAATCAGCGGCAAAGCCTTCTGTCTTATGGTAACGTCTGCGGCCATGCAATGGCAGGCCCTCGGTTTTCTCAAGTTCCACATCGACACCTGCTCCTAATCACTGTCAGAAAAAACTTTTGGACTGGTGAAGTGTTAACATTTTAGGCAGGGGGCTCTCTTAACCAGTCATACCTATTCACTCTAAAATCACTAATCCTGGGCTGTGGAGTGAGGGTGACAGAAATAAGATGATTATGGATCGGTGGAGATTTGCTTGATTCTCCATTAAAAAGGAAAGCAAACGTGATTGCAAGGTTCTTTCAAAACTTCATCTTTTGATCCTTCTTACAGTGAATCTGACAGACTAATCAGAGACCTTTCTGGGAGTTGGTGAATAAAGGGGCCAGCATAGTGATTTGCTTCAACCCACAACACTGGAGTAATTGAAATAGGGTGAATAGTGAGGTTTGCTGCAAAACCATCAAAAGAATTTCAAGAAGGGACAAATTAAAGCATTTGGGGTAGAAATGCAAATGTACAAATGCCAGGACTGATCCCAGCACTTTTAAAAACAGATACACTCCATGGGTGTTAGGAAAGCGGGGCAAAGTACTACAGGACACTGTGCTGGGAATCCTTGTTGGACACGCAAAAAAAAAAAAAAAAAAAAAGTTACCGTTGAATGGTTTATACAGAGCACTGAAAGAGCACCCAGGAAAAGAAGACATTCTGATGAGCTGCATCATCTCAGTGCTGTCTTACTCTGTAAATATCATGTATCCTATACTATTGTTTAATAGTCATTCAAAAAAATACAAATAATGAGAGTGCAAAAAGAGTTTGGTGGTTGTTATGATAGAAAGCTACAGAGGAAACTGATACTAGGTTAGATGTGTGTGTATGTACGTGTGTGTGGGGGTGGGGGAGTGAGGGGGGTGGCTTTGTATATGTGCTGTAACATAGCCACAGATGTTCTCTATTGTACATGAAATGAGAACCTTCTGCACAATCATAATGGATGAATGTTTTGCTTTCTCAATACCTCTGAACCTTTGAAATATTTGGATTATTATTTTTTTTTTCTTCTTGGGAATAAAGCACCAGGAGAAAATACATCACTGTTGAGTATGGAGTGCTGTTCTTCTCCAGCGGTGGATTACTGATCATCAGAGTTCACATTTGTTCCATTATTTTGCAGTGATTAGCATGACCAATTTAGCTGTGATTAACAATACAAGATGAGGCCATGAAGACAGAAACAGAGATGTAAAGACCATCCAAACTGTTTACTTGGTATCCTGTTGGGCTCACTTCAACATGAAGGTCTTCATTCAGGGCACGATAATAAAGATAAACACTATGAGAGGTCCGGTTTTGTTACTGGATCACGTAGCACACATGATCAAAAAGAAAGTGGCCTGATGGATTTTGTCAAATGGCTTACGCTTGATCACATCTGGATGCCAGCTGTTATTGAGCTAAAGATCATTTATGGGTCCAATCCAGAGCCCCTATACCCAAGAAAATGCAAAAGAGAGATGACAGTAACTAGAGATCATGAAGACTTAGGTCTTAGATCTTGTTCAGCTTGAGATATCAGATGTGACAGGGCAAATGTTCTTCCAAGCTCTCTCAGATAAATATGAGATGTAGTTCAAAACTCTCCAGGTATCCCCATGGGCACTACTTCACAGAGAAGCCTGCAAGGTAGGTGGTTAAACATGTTGACTAGGTGTACAAGAAAATTCACACAATTTATAGAATCAAAGGAGAATTTTTTTAGCGCTTTAATTGTATACTTTACAATCGACACTGTACAATAAAAAAAATGTACAACAAACTGCATCTTCCACTGATGTTACAGCAGGTGAAAACAGTTAAGATCTGTGGTATACAGAGAGCCCAGTTTCCCTGGTTCACCTCTACCACTCTCCCAGGGGCACCACATAGTTTAGGGAAGTGTTGTTTTTGGCAACACTCCTCAACACATGTTCCTCACTATGTAGGTGATGTGTCTCAAGGTTTTCTTTTAAGGGGCAGAGTTTCCCTCTTTACTCGGTTCTCTTAGGTTATCTGCACTCACATTGTTCATCTCTGAGTTCATATTCAATTGACCCTCTGAGAGCTCAGAGTGAGTCGATGGCAAGTAATCGACACATTAGTGCTAATAAATGGCCAATTACAATACTATAGAGAGAGAGTGTCATCTACTAGTACAAACATTCTAACAGTAAATCATTTCAAATATCCCTCTGTGTGAATTTTACAGAGGTTTTCATCTTCCTATATCTCAGAAGAAATTGTATGACATGTAATAGAGCTTTTCCCAAAACCAGCTAATGAGACAGCTCTATTAGGACAATACTAGAATTTTAAAATCAGATTAATTTGAGGCAGACACAATTTATAAATAATTCCATATGTATCAGGCTACAACTATTGTTGTAAACATGTTTCACATTTTTCACATTTTGAAGCATTCTTTGATAAAGCGCTGTTGTAAACACAGACTTGGTGGCAACATTTAAATGGAGTCTCATAAAAGAAAAATCGCCGTGTGCCAGCAATGCAGCCCTCCTTGTTTCCAACAAGTATGAAGGGCATTTTCCTGCTGTTGGTCTGGTACTTCAAAAGTAAGCGAGGAATCCTGACAAGATCCAGGCACACCCAATCTTTGACACCTTCGACTAAGATCAAAAGTGAAAAAAATGAGCAGCTGTGATTTTCCGTAAACCCACACGCACAGGCCTGACCCATTCATACTGACAAGCGGCTCCATGTCCTGACCTCCGGTAATGAAGCAACGCCAAAGGGCTTCCCTGTTCAGGTCAGGGGTCAACAGCACTACGAGTTGGAAGCAATCAGAAGTGGCTTCCATCTGCAGGCACCCCACTTGGGCAAGTCCAACCAACGTCCTTGTCTGTTTGGATTTCTGAATGGAATTAGGTGGCATCAGACACCATGACACCAGGAAACAAGTTGGAATACCTTTTAAAAGTGGGGGAGTGGTGAGGATGTATCTGGATCCACTCAACAAGGTCAGGAGACTAACAGTCTATCAGTAGAGGTGTTTGACACAGGATGGTGGTCTCTTCCAGGTACTCCTTATGCAGCTGGCCAGCACAAGCACCTTCTCACAGGTGGGGTTTTTACCCATGGGTGGTCCTTTAGTTCACCTTTTTAAATTCCATTGCTGTTGCCTCAGGTGTTATAGTGAGTTATTTTAGTACGAAATGTCAGATATTAGCACCCAGCTCCCATTATTTTGTAAATTATTACCCCATAAAAGTAGGTACCAAGTGACAGCTTAAAGTGAACACTTGTTTGCCAGTATGTTTTAAGACCCATATGGTTCTCATTGCTTGATACACACTCAATGCAAAAACATTCAGGACAAATATTTCATCATGATTCTGGCATGTTTTGCAACAGACCTGAATAAGTGACTAATGGCACACCACAAGAAACCTCACAAATCCAAAGAAGCCCTGAGGACTTTATTTATGAAAAAATAAAAAAAAAAGAAAGAGAACCAGACGCTGAAATGCCCAGTATTGATTTTGTAGACAGAGCTCCTGTAGAGCTCGCTGCAGCTAGGATTGCAAACTAAGATGCTGCTCTTGGCCAATCGGTAGAGCTGAGAATTTCACGAAGGAAATAAGCTGTCTCTGATTCTATTCTCACACGTAACAAAAAAAAAAGCCGAACCACCTTGCTGCGTTCGGAGCACGGTTCAGACGTTGTGTCCTCTGCTGGATCTGAGGAGGTCAGTTACCAAACCACAGAGTGCTGTGAACAAGTAGCAGCTGGTGAGATGTGACAGGAGTAGTGTGTGCACTCAGACAGGGTGTTTAGGAATCAAAGTTTCCTGCACCCAATCAAAATGTCCTCGCGTGCCACTGGCTCATAACTGACACTCACAGAGCAATTTTTAGGATGCAGTACAAGTTAGATGTTGTCTTCTTTACATACACATTAGGGCTGATAGTATTACAGTAATGGCAAGATCTGTATCATTATCAAATATTTGTATCTGAATTTGGATTCATGTCCTTCCTTTCTGACTTTCTCCCTCACTCTCTTCCTTTCTACCTTCCTTCCTTCCTTTCAACTGATATTGTCCAGCAACATTACATTGGTTCTATATCCCACACTATAAATAAAAAGCTAGGTTACTTTAAACCATAGTAACCCTGTTCTAGAAGTTTCATATCTTCATAGTCCTCTTACAATAACCTCCACTCTTCAGGGAAGGCTTTGCACTCGATTTTGGAGTGTTGCCGTGAGGAATAGGTCACAAGAGCATTAGTGAAGTCAAGCAATGATGTTGGAGAATGAAGCTTGATTACAGTTCATCCCAAATGTGTTAGACAGAATTGAGGTCAGGTTTATGTGCAGGTCAACTGTCAAGGTTGTTCCATTTCAGCCTTCCTCCAAACCATGGCCCTTGCTTTGTACGCAGGGGCATTGCCATGATGGAACACATCATGTGAATGGAAATTGTAATGCAACAGCATAAAAAGACAATTCTATATAATTCCAACAATATGATAACAGATTGGGGAAGACACATACGGGTGTGATAGTCAGGTGTCAAGAAACCTTTTGCCATTTAATGTGTTTCTATATAAAACATAAAATCTATAGGAACTGTAAAGTACAACGAAGAAAAGATTTGTTTTATGTGGGAAATACCAAACCCACTGATTCCTACATGCCAAAGAACTGATGTGTTTACAAGAAAGGGAATAAACACCACATAACTGAGCAACCATTGTTTATGTATTGAAATAGGTCACAGCTTTTGTTCATTTCCACTGTCAAAGAAAAGCAAATATAATATAGATAAAGAATTTCCAAGTTTGCTTTCTTTTCTGAAGCAAATTTAGCAGTCTTACAGAAAAAAACAACAACATAGAAATTAGTTCCAGGGTTTTCAGTGCGATTCTCTGATATCTTTTTTTTTTTTTATTTCTTCAATTACAAACGAGATGAATCTCGTTAGCATTAAATAATGTCAAAGAGCGCATGAGGGGGCACCATTTTAACTTGCTATGAGAAAGAAAAGAGCAAGTGGCAAGGTGAAATCATTATCATGACAATAATTTGCTTAATACTTCATGGTGTGAAAGGAGATGAATCAATTTCCACGCTTTATCCCTCTTATTAAGAGATAAAAAGATGCAGGAAGGCAAAGCAGCGTAGAAGCTGGGCCTCAAGGATTATGCTGGATTGTGGTAGTAAGAGCTGCATGCTTCCAAGAAAAATTGATAAAGCTAATTAAAATTCTTAATGAAGTGGGTGTATTCACTATTCTCTCTGATTTAATGGGGAACAGTAGGAAGGCGGGGGTTAGGTGGGATCGAGAGCGTGCAAAGATCCCATGCAATCACCTAAACCTGACTAGGCAAGCTTCCTTCCTTAAATTAAATTAAGTTAATTAAGAATTATTAAAACTTACATGTCAGGAGTGTGTGGCTTACCTAAAATCCTTCCCTCAAAGTAATTTGTATTAGAAATGGTTGTAAGCTATGGAGCAAAAATATCTTAAAGGTGGACACCTGGGGAAGCATATAATACTTCCAAAAAATGATGTATGTTGTTAGTCAGTCCAGCAACAAGACACAAAACGCCTCCCAATCCTTGTGCTACACGTGTCACTGCAATGTTAAACATTTCTCTTATGATCTCCAACCGACTGAGGCGTCTGTACGTGATGAAGCATCGAGAGGTGAAGATGCCACAACCAGCTTCATCCATCAGCCTTCACCCACACAACTATTTCTACTGACAGCAGCTCGGCAGTATCAAACCGCTGCAGAGGCCCAGTCAAAACTGAGGCAAAAACGAGAAAACATGCTGCTAAGACGGATTTTAGCATCAGAGTGCGCACTATTAATCTGATTTCAGCTGCTAAGATCATTCCAGTAGTCATGTAAACACTGTATGCCAATCTTTTAATGAATTTAGTTAGTTCTTGTTCCACAAACGTTGGAACAACATTTTATTGTATTATAAACAACATGGTAGCCTAATATGAACCACTGCCTTCCTGAGCAAGGGATTACTTAGGATGAATAAATGCTGTATATACTAAAGTTTATGAAATTAAAGAGACCAGGAGAAAGAAAAAACAAAAAGAAAGTCTGTCCTGATGCTCAGCTTCAGTCTTAAACAGATGTTATATAAACCCAATGTACAGTATGGCCTATTATCAGATAATTTTACACATAAAAATATACTTGCAGTAAATTTCATAATCGAAGAACTTTCACCACAACAAAACCTCTAAACCTCAGTTCCTCACCATTTTGTATTTTTTACTCTTAGCTGAAAAAAATATTAATAAAGCCCATGTCAGCCACACTGCAAAAAATGACTTTCTTACTTAGTAGTTTTGTCTCTTTTTTAGTA
>JAOTRN010000036.1:12095666-12105735 GCA_028566695.1 Bagroides melapterus
TTTCACTGTGTACTGCTTAAGCTATATATGGTTGAAATGACAATAAAGCTTCTTGACTTGACTTGACTTGACTTCTGATAAGTAGCCCAACGTCTTATCCACTGAGCTTAGTACTGATTAGTGACTACTGATCAGTGTCTGTTGAAAAAAAAAGGCCTCATAACTTTGTCTCATCACAACACTCAACAACAGGCTGACCCTCGTTCCATCATTGATTTGCCTCTGTGATGGTGACAGGAATGTGATCGTGATGTCAGACACGCCTGTGAGGTCCTGGCATGTAGGTATGGTTTGCCCCTTTACTCTGAACACCATGTCATGTTACAGGGCCCCTAAAGTTTTCCAGATGCATTACAAAGGCACTACATCTCTATGGCCAATTCTTGTTTAGATTTGTGTCTGTCTGAATTAGAGCCAACATGCAGTGACATGCATGGGAAGCCCCAGCAGCCTGCCACTGACTGATACTCCAGCACAACTATATGAGAAATCAGGCAGCGGTGGACTAAAATATCCCGAGCCTCTAATTTGGAGCTTTGCTCCAGCCTTTTAAAGAAAATGTTTATACACAAGACTTTTTTTTTTTTTAACAGAGAGATGACACAGTAGGTAGAGACAGATCTGTAGCTCAGATGTGGTGTAGTGTAGATAAAAAAAGACTGTTTTATGCACCAGATGGACAAAAAAAATTCAATTTATTAACTTTTCATCTGCAACAACTGCATTCTTTGCTGATAACAAAACATATCTTAAACCGTATGCCTCAAATCAGCCTAAGAACTGAAGAAGTTTCTGGCTTATTCATACAAATGGGGGATCAATCCCCTGCTGCTTTATGTATTGGCATTAAAAGTAATTTTATTCAATCCCCTCCAGATGGGCTTTGGTGAGCGGCGAGGAATAATAGATGTTTCTTTTGCTTCAATTCTCAGCCACTCGCCTTTGACGGGTTTGAAGTATTCTCTAAAAAACATATGGGACACAGGCAAACACCTAGGCTTCACAGGGATGAAAAAAGGAGATGGAGGAGGAGAACAGGGGACTTTCTGCATTAAAGCCAGAGCTAACACACATGGTATTTAAAACGTACGTTGTGTTGTTCTTGCCTTTAGCGCTAACTAGGCGCAGTTCTTATGGGCGACTCTGGGTCTGCACACCAGGATTTACCCTTTAAGGCTCCAGCTGCAAACGTGTGTGGAGGCCTGACTTACGTTATCAGATGGAGGGGATCACGGTACCAGCGTTCCAGACCGATAAGGGGGAGTGAGGCTTCCCAGGGGTCAGTGCAGAGCTGTTAGTTTTTAAAGATACACAACACCAGCCTGCTTCCACTTGTCATCATTCATTAATTTATGTTTTTTTCATGTTTATTTTTACCTAATGCCACTCCAGCATTACAGGCCCATGCTCAGGAGTTCAGCAGCACAGAGAACTCCGTGATTGAGGTCATTAAGCTCCTAACACGCTCGCTCTGGCAGCGCGCCGCCTACTAGACAAACCCGAGCACGCTGACTGGCATGGCGAGACCAACCATACGGTGTTTATTTTAGTTCAGCACAGCGGACGTGTAAAGTGCGCACTTCCGTTCCTCCTAGACTTCAGAACAAGTTTTAAGCCTGGCTGAACATGATACAGTGACTTCACGCTCGGAATAGAAGGTCGTGTCCAATGTGTCGGACTGACTCAGATTAAACGTCTGTACGCTATATTATGATGTGTGCTACATAGTAATCCTTTCCTGCACCACAATTTGGGACACGTGGAAGGTTTTGACAACTTCACGCTTTGGGATCGAGGAGACTTTAAAGTCTTATGATGTGGAAAACTTACAGAACTCTGAGGTTTTTCAGTCCGGAAAAGTCCACCTTGGTGATCCGTGTGATGTTATTCCTGTCCAGGTCTCTGTTAAAAAAAAAGAGAGGGAAAAAAGATAGAAAGATTAATCATCCTGTCCATTAAAATTATTACAAACACAGTATAATCACAGTGTACTCTCTCTCTATGATACTCGTAGTCTAGACCACCAGATGCTTGAAAGTTTATGTATTCAGACGCTGGCGTCTGTCAGGACGCATTACTTCTCTTATATGGATGTCCGGTTCTGAAAGACCTGCAAAAGACTGAGCTCTTATTTTTCTGCTTTGTAGAAACCCTGCCAAAGGCAAGATCCTCTCAGCGCACATCCACTGAGCTGCCTTGCTTCCCAACAGAGACAGGCAATAAAACCTTTTCATTTTTATCCACTTCCTCTAAATAATAATAATACTAATTCCTTTTGATTTGATTTCTTCAGATCGAGGCTCGGTTTGCAGTAGGAGTGTGTGATGTGGCGATGTATTGTTCATATCGTGATACCGATGACAGACGATAAACAAAATATATCAACATTTAGATTAACTGACAAACCACCAACAAACCAGTGGAGCCATGTTACTGAAAAATACTGCTTATGTCTACAATTACAAAAAAAATTCTCTTTATTTAGCCAAGACAGTGCTGTTAGTCAAATGTTGTTACCCTTCGACTGCTCCGTGTTTGGGGTCACTGCAGAGGACCATCCGATCAGCATATTTGGATTTGGCACTTTAAAAAAAAAAAAAAAAAAAAACACCAGATGCCCTTCCTGACGCAACCCTCCCCTCCTGGGCTTGGGACCAGCACTAAGCGTTAACCCCTTCATTGGCTGGGTCGGATCCTTGGCCAGGAATCAAACCCGAGCCATGGTGGTGTAAGCACACAATCCTGCTGAACCACCAGGGAATTTCACAATGTTGAATATCAACTGGATTGTCAAAATTTGGATTTCGTTTCCTTACTGTATATAGCCCCTAGATGTGTGTGTGTGTGTGTGAGCATGTTGCCATGTAATGATCTATCCCATTCAGGGAGTATCCCCTAACCTCTTGTTAAACCCAACATAAAGCAGTATGTATAAATGAATTAATGTGTTATGAATTGAATCATAACTGAGTTATAAAAGATGAGTTACAACACTAGCACCTCATTATATCTGTGAAATTTAATAAGTAAAAAAGTGTATCATGATCTAAAATATTCAATATTTCAATCTCAACATTTATTTTATTTATTTTTTTTCATAGTTTTGTACCTCATATAATCTAAATGAACCCAATGTAGTGTTTCTATAAAACAGCTCCATGGTACACAGAACCACATAAAGGCAAAATCATGATATTCTAGGACAATAAATGAAATAGGGCTAACCAGACAGGGGAAGAGATTAGAAAAAAGTTTAGAGGGATTATATGGTGTAGCTGAGGAGGATAAGACATTGTAAACCTTTGCTCTTGTAATTTAACTACAAAAATAAAAACTGTCCCAGTAGCAGCACCCAGTAAACTCAGTACACAGTATTGGTACCTACATTCCCAGTAAGCTGTTTCCCATCATGCCAACCTGAGCAGAAGCTTGAAGACTACAATAGATTTTCTAATGTACATGTTCTTACGATCCGTATGTTTACACATACAAGAAAAATGTCAGGACCAGTACAGATCGATGCTTTGGATCGATCCGACCATCTGCGGTTCCGACACGAACCCACGCTCAGTCACGCACACGAACGTGCTGAGTGAAAACAGAACGATCTGTTCTACCCGTCACCACCGGTGAAATGCAGCATTCAAACACACTAACATGGCATCAATCATACTGCTCTTGTTTTTAATTACAGGCCACAAAACAAGCCAGATGATTTGTCAGTCATGAATTTGTCAGGCATTGCAGAAAGTTTGGTGTAACAGTAGTGTATGTGAGCTGAAATGCAATGCAAGCATCGAGTCTCGGATAAAGAGATTATATACTGTTATTATTCTACCGTTCTTTACGTTTCTGAGAAATCCGCTTACAGAGCCCGGGAGTTCTCTAGTTTGCATGCAATTACCTTATCTATATTTGTACTACATCTACAAATGTATATACTGTAGATAAAGATGTACTTGGGCCTCTAAAAACATTGTGCACTGAAGATCCTCTAGACCACACTGTAGGAATTAGAACACACACACACACACACACACACACACACATATATATAAGCATAGTGGCCATATCTCCAGTTGGCCCAGTGTGGTTCACATAATATAAATAAACATTTATAAATCTGATTTAAGGGCATATTGGATTTCAAAAGACTTCCCCTATTCCACAAAATGCACATCAGGGGCACTAATATGAGCCATATTTTAGACATATTATAGCACACAGGCACTGAGGAGACTTGACATACACTAACAAAATCTTCTCCTCTCTCTCCCCCTCTCACTGTACCTCTACCCAATCCCCCCCTCTCTCTCTCTCTCTCTCTCTCAATGCATATTCTTCTCTCCCCTCATACGTCTATACTCTATATCAGCCAAGCCAAAAATGGATCTCAAATGCCCCAGAACGACGACGTCTAGCAATGTAGTTTTTAACATAACACACGAGCTACTCAGGAAAAGGCTTATGAATGGAAACTTGGACATAGGCCTATTCATCATTTTCGGTTATGAAAAAAAGTCATGGTGCATTATGGGTAATCTGTACTTGTAAATCCTAAAGTTTGGGATCTCTAGTAAGGGGTGTTTAAAGAGGTACACCAAAGAGAACATGTTACACAAATAAATGGTCCAGGGCTTGTTATGAAGTAATAGTTCATTTTAAACGCATGTTTCTTTAAACACAAGTTTTTAACTCCTTAAATTCTCAGTGTGTGACTTAAAATAAATCGTTCTGTACTATAAATTAACAGTAAAGGAATGTAGTTGTGGAAGTTTAAGACGCTTTAAGCAGTAACTATCATTTGCCATTCCTGTCCTTTCCATTCATTTTCTTTCTCTCACCAGCTCCGAGTGATGAATCTAAAAGCTTTATCTTTCCTGCCTCCTTTTCTAAACTGCCCTCTCTGTTAATCCGGCCATCCTTCTCTCTGTCACTACTCTACACTATATGTTCAACAACCCAGGGAGTTAAGCGAAGAACTGCCACAACCGAACCCCGAAGTCGCTTTGACAAGCTGGAGGTCAGAGATAAAGTTGCCCCCCGTTGGCTTTTGTTCTCATTCATATTGTTCTAGAAGGGATAAAGTGACAAGCTGAATGGCAGGTTGCTCTGCACTTAACACTGCATTCCCCCTGAGGCCGAACACCTACACAGAGTTATTAAAGGAGCAGCAGCAGGCTAAATGTTGCAGCATGACCTAAATTTGCTTTAGATCTCACATGGCAGTTACAGTATATGATAAAGGAAGCGGTGCAAATGTGAATTGAGTTGCGGTAAGGACGTGATTCATTCGCATGATCCCTTAAACCCGTAAAGTCATGGCAGAAGAATGTTTATGAAAACACCGGCGCGGCTTCGTGCGTCTCTGTATGATCCGCACTTCACAATGCGTTTCCCGCCGCAATCTCCTGTTATTTCCTCTAAAGCCGACGTGTCTGCTCCGCAAGAAGCAGATAGGTATGCTCCATTTCCTCTGCAAAGCTTCGGAACACTGTTTGGAATCCTAATTGAGTTGCTCGTCTTGAGTTTGGACTGCCACGCCGGGTGGTTTTCATCTGCGGAATATTCCGGCTCTGGCAAGATGCAAGGCAACCGCACTCTAAACCACGTACAGTTGAGTTTACTCAAACGATTTTAGTCATTTCATTACCTTGAGTCGTTTCAGCTTCGTGTACGTCATTTATTTAAAAGCAGAAAGGTCAAAAGTACAATCGTTTCAGTTTATTGTTCCTTCGTATTCTTTACAAGTGTTAATTGGGCTAATATTCGAAACTGGTGATATCTGGAGAGGTCACTGAGCCCCAAATAAAACACGGACCTGAGGTACGTTATTTTGAAAAAATGCGAACAGACCTCCAACAGTGCATGTAGGAGTAACTGATAAGGATTTACATCAACATGTTTGATGCTCACAGTGGGATGATGTCTGCCAGGGAGGTAACCGAATATGAACAGATTATTCGTAATGAACTGATAATGTGTTCAAAATGAACACAAATACAGATATGAATAAGAGGGGATTTATTCATGAGGGGGTTTTGTTCTCATTCTTCGAGTTTGGAAGGAAGATTACAAAGCTCATACATAATATACTATTATTAAGCCGTAAGCAGTAATTTGTTACATTTGTTAAGCATTCTTTATTTATTTTTATACTTTTTCCACATCATTTTGTTTCTTTACAGACACTAATGCTTCAAATGAGCCAAATAATCTGCCAGAACAAGAAAAATGTTAACCTTTAAAGCTTTAAAAAAATAGCAAAATATGCCTAGAAATAGCTTTATTAATCTTTTAGAATGGTTTTATGTAATCGTTTAATAGCAAATACTAAATCATTTGGATTATTTTCAAGATATTTTAAAGAGTAAATCTCAAAAACTGCACAAAAAGGTTCTGGCACTGGACAAGGGAAACTCGTGTTTCTTCTTTTTCACAGTCTTTCCATAGGAAACCAGTTAACAGTGGTGCACACACATTTTGGATTTATTTACAGAGCCGCTGCTCCATTTATCCAGCACGCACCACATGCTGTCCACAGAGCTGCGTGTGTCTGTCGGGGTCTCCCAAAAATAATCAGTTCATTTATTTTAAATTTATTCCTTCACGGTGAATGATTTGTGTTGTTCTTAAATGAAAATTCTGCTTTGTTATGACTTGACATTTTTCCTGGAAGATCATACAGGCGTGATAATAAAATTCAAATTCAAATTCAAATTTTATTTGTCACATACACAGACATACACAGTAGGATATGCAGTGAAATGCTTAGGCGACTGCCCTGACCTTAAAACAAGACTATTAAACTGCCACCTTATAGGAACCATGATAACCGGAAGCACAGCATCTTCTAGAAGGTTTTGATAACCTTCCTAAACGATTTACAGTTCTGATTATGATTAAGGACACGAATATTAAGAACACTAAACAAACCCAGATAGCAGTAATGGCATTGCGTGACAGCTCTACCATCTACCTTCAATTAATCAGTCCCTTCTCGTTGGATTCTCAAAGGTGACATAAAGAGGTAGCTTTGAGGCCATGTGCAGCTGTGTTTTAATATGATCCTTATCAACTCTTTGTATACAGGGCAGTAGAACACCTACCGCAAAAATCTCCTATGGTCACAACACACTATTTGTCTAAGCAGTAGATGGCATCTTGCTAGCAGGCCTGTTTGTTCGCACTTGTATAAGATCAAATAGAGTGGTTTATTACCCCACCGTAGACGGAATAAAAGATCGGCCCCCTTGTCTTTCATCCGCCAGCAGCGGAGCGTCATATGGTCACCACACGTCTCCACTGGGCATAAGTTCTTAAGAAGGACGCTACAATAACTACGGCTGTTCTGCACAGAATCACTGCTGTCTACGTTGTCCGTGCCAACATTTGGTTCGAGTTTTGAAAGTTCAGCAAAGCTAAAAAGATTTTGCTTTGTACCTTCACAGTGGTCTAAAACAACACAAAGCTTTATAAATCATCACTGTGAGAGATCATATCACAGTTCAACCAGAAAAAAAGCATCTACATCATCAGAACCTTTGGCAGATACTGTAAAAGAGGGAATGTGCCAGCAAAAGGTTACACTTCTCATTGTATCTGGCTGGGGTCTGTCTCAGGGAGGCTTTTGTTTAGTAAATATTATCATTCCCATATCATGTTGCTGCATTCCTGACTAAAGGAAACTCTCGTCACATTAAGCAGACCAGACAAAAATGAATTGTTTCATATTTCATTTGTGTCTGTTTACTCTCAAGATCGTTTATTTCCAAAAACGCTGGCAGACGATTGCTCAGACGGCCAAATGTTCGCAGTCTACAAATTCTTAAATCCGGCAGAAACAAGAGGATGAAAGGTGACAGGGCATTTCCAAGCTTTCTCAGCTAAAGGCATAAATGACAGCTAGGCCTCGCAGGACCCATCTGTAACCCGGCACCCCGGGCGCAGCCAAGAACAAACGGAGAACAAAGACAAAATTTACCAATATGAACAAATAAAGTGAGTGTGGCATACGTTTATGGACGTCATTGCAAGAGGGGAACAGCACAAGCAAAATAAATCCTGAGCTGTCCTGACCATATTTAAGAACGCCGGCCCTGCCAGATCTCCACGGCTTCTGTTTATTCAGCAGGAGGCTTGTTTAAAACCAGGCCAGCTCCTGGTCCAACGGACGGCTCACGGAAATCTCATCAAAGCCGAAAGGGTCAGCTCCTGGATCTGACATAGACAACACTGGTCCGGATTCAGATCAGTCGGGCGTGGCTGCATCCTGACGAAGGATTACTTAAAAATTCCATCTTGATCCTTTTGTTTAACAGGTTGCTAGATGCAAACCACTGTGTTAGGAGCCATGTGTTGATTTAGCTTCAATTACTATGAGAAAGGCAAAACATGTCACAATGTATCCGCATGCGCGTCGTCGGAAATAAATGTACTGCATTCATTTAGGCTGAAAAATGACACAAGATGATTTGGAGTCAGGGTTGCTTTGGTGACAAAGCTACCATAACAAAAGCAGGGCCCTCGTTAACCTGAGACGACCGCGGAGCATGCACACGATCAAACCCGGTCTAGGATTAAAGCATGACATGCACTTGGAGGACCGTAAAGACCTCAATGTCCTGTCTTTTCACTGAGACCCTATCGAGGACATTAATGACTTTGACTCGAGGTTCTCCAGCCAAATGTTTCGTTTAAAGCACACAATCCTTACTGCCAGTCCTGGCTAAGACGTTCGGTTCCTGATGTTTCCCAGAAGTCCATGCCCGCAAGCAGAGCCAGCAGCTGCCTGGCAGGCTGCATTACAGACGTTCCACTCGTGCACGGATTTCACACATGTTGTGCTGGATTCAGGAGGACACTGAAGACCACAAACCCATCTCCTGACCAAGCGACTGTAGATACACAAATATACACACATTCTTCTCATGCCTCTCAGCTGCATCTACTCCTGACCTCTGATTTAATCTTCCACAGAACGATTCTTCTAAATGATTCTTTTGCTATCTTGATGCTTGTTGTGTTTTTAAAATTATTATTAATTTTTGCAATCATTGTTATTAAATACTAAGTTTACTGTAATATATTTAGTGTTTATCTATCAAGGGATGGTTGGAATAGTTCATCAATAAGAATCATCTTCGATTGACACCAAAGGAAGGAAATTCTGCCGTCTGTGGCAGAAAACTAAAATAAATCCTCCTTATTTAATTTCATTTAGTATGTAGCTCTATTTATACTTAACACGCTTCACTGCGGTAGGATGCACCTCAGTGCTGTAACCAACAAAAGGGTGAGCTCCGTGATTCAAATCACACCATCTGCTGAACTACACACATTATCCAAGTCATGATCTGGTTAATGACAGACAAAAGGAATTTACACGGATCTTGAAGAGACACTCTGGTCATTTTTCTCTGATCTGTCTCGTTAACAAGGTGTTTCATCCTACAGACCCTTTACTCACAGGATTTTTATTGTTTTTTTGCACCATACTGTGTAAACTCTAGACAATGCTGTGTGTGACAATCCCAGGAAATGATCAGTTTCTGAGCTCCTCAAAACAGCCCATCTGCCACTAACAACCATGCCACGGTTAAAGTCACAGACATTATTGATGTTGGATGTGAACATTAGACGAAGCTCTTGACCTGCATGATTTTTTTTGCTTTGCACTGCGGTTCCAGGATGATCAGATATCTGCATGAATGCTTTCCCTAATAAAGTGCATGGTGCGGGTATGTAACAGAAGTACAGAACACTAGCTGAAACCTTGGCTAATGACTTTGCTGGCTGTTAATCCAGGACACAAATACGTTAATCTACGTTAGAATACTGCAAGAGGATTATAATAAACATACTCATTCTTTAATTAAAATAAATGAATTCATTAATACACTTAACTAGCTAGCTTGCCATATGTTGTTAATTCGTTTCAGGGCAACCAAAAATGGCAGAAGGCGACAAATTAGAGCTTCTGTTTGACTAACTAATGAATTCCTGTTTATTCTGGCCATGTGATCTACTGCTTAATGTTGAAGAGAGACTGAAAGATTGTTTCTTAAAA
>JAOTRN010000036.1:12201807-12215283 GCA_028566695.1 Bagroides melapterus
ATATTTATGGGATATTCATGAAATGTTTGACTGTCAGTATTAAAATTTGGTTCAAATCTGCCTAAGGAAAATGATATATTAATATTTATAATCTTACACTCAAAAATCAGATGTGTCACTTTGATCTTTTAATCTGGGCTTAAATATAGCCTCAGAGGCTCACAGATCATTTGTAATAAAATGAAACAAAATGTGAGGATTAAAGGACCTTTCAGTTACTAATATTTAGTGTAATTTGCACTTTTGGACTTGCTTCCTATGACCTGAACCATTTAAACAGCATGTTGACAGCTACATAGACAAAATGCTGTTCAATGGGTTATTGGCCTGAGGGCACTTTCTGATTTGACTGAGAAATCACAGCACTCTTTTCAAACAAGCATGTCGATTTAAATCTATTATTAATGTTAATTTGATGGGCGTTCCTGATGCAGCGCACAGGTTTCTGCAATTCTGATTGAATTGGAGCTGGACCGTGTGTTTTGGTCTGTGTTGGAGCATGGCAGTAAACAAGTGAGTCACACTAACTGCATTGAAAACAACAACATTACTTCTCAAGATGTTTAGTTCATTTTGGGCAATGAAAAATAGCAAAAATAATTCAGTATCATTAGTGAAGGCTGGTCGACGATTCCCAGATGCCAACGACTCCCAGGGAACAAGAAAAGCATTCGCATACTAAATTCAAGGTCTTGTTATGGACTACTAAAATGCCAGAGTCACTGCTTCACTGAGCTAATGACTGTACATTTGCTAGTAAATTTTGGAAAATGTGTCAGATATGCAGGTGCTTGTGAGGAATAGAGCCTGGTCTAAATATGGGTTTCACTGATGTAGAAGTGAAAAAAAAGCCCATCCTTGCTGTATAAATGAGTCATAGGATGATGAGTAAATGAGGCACTAAAACAGTGGAAGAAGTTTAAATCCTATTAGGCTTTACTTCTTTTTAACTGAACTTGCTTTCTAGCTCATTGTGCAGTTTTTCCACTCACCTGTTTTCACACACATCAATCTTTTTTACCAGAAACTTTCTAAAGGCATGGACAAAAATCTATGTTTGAACATCTCATTCACCTAAAGCTGACTTTATGCAGCCAGAGACCACTTTATATGGGAAATAAATTTCACAGATGTGTCAAAACGGAATGATTTTCTGAACCTAATCCAACTATTGAAGAAATGTGTTCATGTTCTAATGTGTTCAAGTAATATTCTAGATGTTTATTATAGAGCTCTAAAGGTATTTATTCCAGTTTCCAATCACACTCTAACCCAATCAAACCTACATGCAATTTAGTTTAGCCAGTCCTCCCACTGGAGGAAACCAGAGAAAATGGGGGAACCTAGAATATCCAAAACCTCACATAGAAACTAACACAGAAGCTCTGAGGCAGCAGCCATATCTACTCAAGCATTGCTCATTCAGTGGCAGATTTCTCGCATGCCATGTGCAAAGCCCGGCTTTGATTTCTGTCCAATTCAGACCTGTTTGTGCAATCTCACTTGTGTAATCTTGTGTAATACCTTTTGTCACACTTATTTGAACTCTTGCCTTATGTTGCTTTCTCTTGTGTTGTCTCTGTTTGTTTTTTGTAAGCATCTTATGTTAATTGTACAGGTTTGCCAATGTAGCACAAACTTTCATTGTTTCTTGTTTATGCTCTATTTTGGAAACATCTGACAGTAATTCAGTGGTGAACTGTTCCACCAGGCTACCCTAGGGCCAACATGTACCTCTTTATTCATTTACTCAAGGCTCCATTTCAGTTTAGAAACTCATGTCTCATTAACAGCAGTTCCTCTTTAATTTGAAATAGTTTAACATATTTATATTTTATGTTGGAACAAAATTTTAGATTACACTTATTCATATTGAGTAACCAGTCTTATAATAATCTAAATAATAAACATAACATCCTTGACACTTGATTATCCTGTGGTTAAAAAAGACAACTAACAATAAAGGCAAGAAGTCCCAAAGGTATGTGGACACCTGAGTACTGAACATCCCATTCCAAATCTGAGGGAATTAATATTAAGTTGTTCCCCCTTTAATATTACCTTAATAAGTACCATTCTTCTGGGAAGGCTTTCCACTAAAGTTTGGAGTGTGGCTGTAGGGATTTGTTCCTTCAGCCACACGAGCATTAGTGAGGTAGACCTGGAGTGTAGTCAACCTCCCAATTCATCTCAAATGTGCTTCCTCTGTAACCTTGGTAAAAAATGTCTTCATGGAGCTTGCTTTGTGCACTGGACCACTGACATGATGGATCGCGTTAGTTAGTGAAGGTGTAGAATCTATCCAACTGTGTTCTTCCAGATTTGTGCCAACCGTTTAGAGAAAACTACACATCTTATGTGGTCTGATGGTTAGGTGTCCAATTACTTTTGGCACTACAATGTATGATCACATACTCCTAGGGGTCCCTGAACTTCACTTTTAGAACCATATATTTAGACCTTTTACTCTTGCCATCCTGATCCAAAACCTTTTTTTGCTCAGCTTTATTACACACACCACAGAGATATGATACCATGATTTAAGGTACACCTGTTTGTAAGTATTTTTGTACCTCCATTCATTTTTCTCATTTAATTTGGTGGTCTGCGTTACAAAACATAAATTTTGTGTTACAAAATAGATTTTGTAACAGTTGTATAATAGCAAGTGCCCTCTACCGTGGAACCAATGCCACTGCATCGAGAGCCAAGTCGTAATACTGCCGTTCACGCGCTCCTCAGCTCTCATTCTCTAGAAGATGGCGGACTGCGTTTCGCTGTTAGATGAGGAGCTCTCTTCCTTCGTCTTCAATTACCTGACAGAAAACTCCGGGAGCCCGGTAAGAAATTCTCGTGCTTCATAAGAACAGGGCTGTGGCTGTTCAACCAGCTTGGTGTTTTTGCGTGTGAGGTGTTTTGCGGTGCAGCTGCGGCTCGTGCTCCTGAGCGATGCAGCGCGAGCGTCTCTGCTCCTGCGCTGCCGGCGTCTCGAGCCCCGCTGACGTCTGCGCTTCACGTGGAGTTTGGAGGAAATGACTGAAATAAAAAATTGAAACGCGCCAGATTGCACAATTATGTATGAAATCATAATTCGTTTCATGTTTCATTGTTAAAATGTGTAGTAAGAGCTCGTTTAGTTTCACATGGATGATTATGGTAGGTGGTGGATCTTAAAGTTTGAAATGAGCTGGGGAAAAAAAAAGTCGCACACGTGGGTGCTCAAGTCCGGTGAACTTGAACTCTAGACATGTGCTCCAGGCATTAGCTATTGTTTTTCCCCCAAATAGTGTTTTTACTGCTTTATAGCTAGATCATCAGAACAAACTGAAGTTGAATGGGACAAATGTTGTATTTTGTAGTTGTGACTTCTATATGTTTTGAAACATTTAGCCTACAGGCAGATATAGGTTAGTTCAGCGGATATGGTCTAGGAGTGATCCTGTCTGAGAATGCATGAGGGACATTAGTTTAGCTGTATATTTGTAATAAAAGTAACATTGGGCTATTTTGCGTTTCACTGTACGTTTAGTTGATTGTATCGCGCCTTTTATAATGTAGCTCCATTCATACCTCAGCCATCCTTGTTAATCTCCTCAAGGCTTTGAAGCGGAACAACTTGGACTGTTCTCGGACTTTGAATGTATCACCTGATGTGATGCTTAATAATAACGTATATAGTCTGCCTTATGGAAGCGATGTGTGTAGGTACAATTGCGCATTGTTGCGTAAGTGAGGAAAAGTTCACAGAGTGTTGGAGAGCGAAACCATGCCGGTACATGATGAAATCTAAAGGAAGTGCAGTCGAAAATGGGAATGTTGTCTTGAATACCAAGTGTTTAAGTGGATAATTGCAGGTGGTGATTGATTCAGGCCGATCGCGGCGGATTAATATACACCAATGATGCGCATGGAGATTTTGAAATATAGCATATAAAATTTAACATGTATATATGAAATGAAAAATAAAATTGGCGGGGTTTATTCTTTAACTACGCTCAAATTCCCACTACAGTTCAACTGGATAAAATTCTGTGAACTCTATGGTTGCACCCAGGACCGCATATTAAACTACGTATAAAATGCTTATATGGAAATATGAAATATAAAAAAGCGATTGTGTTACTCTCGCGCAGGGTTACCGGGTCGAACCGACCGGTGTGTGTGTGTGTGTGTGTGTGTGTGCGTGTGTGTGTAATAGTACTCCGTCCTCGTGACACGAACTTGCTGCAGTCACGTGCCCGCCCCTGCCGTGCGACGTAGTGAAGTGCAGAAACGTCACGGCGGACGCGCGTGCGCCGCAGCAACTCGCACGCCAACCCAACCCGTCCCTTATCCTGTTCTCTCCACTGCGTTGCGCAAAAGTGGAGCAGCTCTGATCACGACTTGCAGAGGGTTGCCAGATTGGGTATTTTAGAAGAAATAAAATACATACAGATTTGGAATTGTGACTAGACATGTCAAGTCAAGAAACTTTTATTGTCATTTCAACCATATATAGCTGACGCAGGACGTTTTTCAAGGACCATGGTGCTACATAAAACAACAGAGGGCTACATATACATGCATATGTGTATGTATATACACTCATTATTCACTTTATTAGGAACACACGTGCCTTTGCTTATTCATGCAGTTATTGTCAGCCGTCTGTGGTGTGGAAGCAGCAGAATGCATACTTTTATAGAGATACAGGTTAAGTGCTTCAGTTAATGTTTTCATTATGGAGTATGGAGTGTTATCTCAGTACTTATGGCTGATGGTGCCAGACAGGCTGGTCAGAATATTTCAGAAACTGTTGATCTCTTTAGAGCAGGGGCATGCAATCTTATCCATAAAGAGATGGTGTGGCTGCAGGTTGTATTCCAGCCAAGCAGAAGCCACAAATAATTCAGTTTGTTTTATCAGTTCACCATGGTCTAACTACCAATCAACTATTAAGCATACCTCCAATTTGGCTGGAATAATAAACTGCAGCCACATTGGCCCTTTGTGTTGCAGTGAAAGTCAGTTTGGTGGATGGAAATACTTTCTTTATATACAATGTCAGAGGAAAACGGTTAAAGTTGATAGGATGGCATGTGTGTGTGTGTGTGTGTGTATACTGTATGTACTTGCTAAGAATTAAAGAAGTAACTGTGTACTCATCTATAACTGTTGATTAGATTAATGTGTAGTAAACGATGTTTCCAGAGAAAGACGACATTATATTTGTTGGACCTAAAAGGGTGTAATCTGTAAATATGGATTTTAACTGTTCTGCTGCTGATAGAAAAGTTTTAAGTAGCAGCTGTAGTGAGAGAATAGGATAGGAACAGATTGTCTGGCAGTGGTAATAATTCCAATCTGGCAACCGCATACCTGTCATTCCCTGTTCAAACTGGCTACAGCAGAGAGTGCAGCATGACAACGAACTCATCTCCACTGAGTTTTAGACTGCTTGATCTGCTCGACTGATGGAATAGTTGAGAGCCTGCTAATCCAAATCTTAGCCAGGTTGCCATTTTAACTCACTCCATTTTCATGCATGTTTCTGTCTTGCAGTAATCTTGAACAAAGCCTAATTGATAGTCAGATCTATCTGGCTTCCATCTGTACATAGCCTATGTAGTGTGTACATGTAGGTCAGTGTGGATACAGTGTGAATGCTGATAAAATGGTTGCATGAGAGACTGACATTTGATTTAACCTGATCACACACCAGAGGACTTTTACAATCCAAGCATCGGAGCTCATCACACATTTAATGAGTTCTTTTCCATCATGGATGTTCACACACTGGATGATTTATGAAGGATAGGCAATTACAGGGGATCATGTAGCTGAAGGTCATTGTGTAGCAGACACTACAGAAGCCAAGACTGAAAAAGACACGAGATAAGATCAAACCAAACTGATACCGCCGTACTATGATAATATTAAACTGAACATCATGCGCTTTACTTAAATTCTTTTAGGATTTGCTTAGCTATAGGTGTTAAATACACTGCAGTAGCTCTCAGGCTGACAGACCCTCTAGCCCAACAGTGCGGTCGTGATGTGCAGCACTGCAGTGGTATGTGTACTGCTTTCGTGATATGGGCTGAGTCACCTGGATTGAAGAGAGTCAAGAAAATGTATTTGTACCCTTCACTTGCTCTTACCGTCTTCACTCGGTGGGAGTTAGCCGATCTTCAGTACCACTGAGAATACTTTATGTTCCATTGCCACCATAAACAAGCAGCAGTGACATCCATGTTAAAGAGGGACACGATGGTCTCTGTGGTCACACATTTACTTAAGCATTTCCATACTTCCTTCCCCCTCAGTGTCTAAGTGTTAGGCTTGAAAAAAAAAAACATCAGGCTGAAAACACAAAACGTGCCAGGATTAGATGTGAGGGTTGACATTATGCAAGGAACCTGGCTCGTTGTATTTGATTCTGCTTTGATTTTAAATAGCAGAACTTCAATATCATTGGAGATTCATTTGTAATGCAAGAGAATGTGTAATATTAAATCTGCAAATGTATTTCAAGGTTATGTTGCACGTCATCTGCTGGTCTCTCCTTTGCTATCTTCACACTAATTACTATGCAGAATGTTCTCATGCATATGTTGCCAATCGCATCGGTGTGTAATGACACTCGGAATAGGTATTTAGAGTGTCCACTTCCTACATCCAAGCCTCTGTATTTTGTCACCGAGTTTTCAGTGGAGCCTCAGGGGGACCATGAGGTGCGTGTGTGTGTGTGTGTGTGTGAGAGAGAGCACTGTTATGGATCTATATCCAATTCTTACTGTGGACTGGAAGGGGATTAAACATCAATAATTGATACTGAGTAATCCACCATCAGCTGACATCTGGCATCAAAGGTTAACCTTTGCTTTGAGTTTCCAATCATAAGTCTCAAATAGAGAGAGAAACTTACTCTTTGCCTCATTAGACATCATTCTTAAAGATGTCCAGAATTTTATTCTGTCTTCCACTTTGTACTTTGACATTCTTGAGCCTGTCTTCTTCAAGTTATCATTGCTGTACATTGAGACTCAGTTGTGTCAAAAGCTTTGTTCATGCTGATTTTCTACATACTTACAGGCATGTGTTTAATAATTGATATACCAGCAAAACTCCATATAAGGAAATTTCTTACAGAAAGCTGAAAACCCAAAATGATGACTAAATGGTAAAAGATGCTTGTAATGCAGCTAGGCGTATTGTTTTTTTTTTTTGATTATTCTCTTTCAAATCTTAATCTTTAATTATTCTCTTTCAAATCTTTAATCCATTTAGGTGTAAAACTGAAATAAATAATCAATTTAAACCCATATAATTAACATTGCAGTAATGTATGTATCTGTGAATCTCTTTCTATAGTAATTTACACAAACTTAGCTGCTGTATGAAAATTGCTAGGAACGGTTTTGTGAATTGACACAATTTTTATGTATACCATTCATTTTTGTGTACATGCGCTTGCGACAGGTTTATGAATGAATTCGTTTATATCAGTTGTGATAAACAGGGCCTGTTGTGATGGCACGTGAGGCATGTGGCCTAGAAATTTTGCCTATGAGA
Source organism: Bagroides melapterus (assembly GCA_028566695.1). Classification (NCBI taxonomy): domain Eukaryota; kingdom Metazoa; phylum Chordata; class Actinopteri; order Siluriformes; family Bagridae; genus Bagroides; species Bagroides melapterus. The sequence goes on from JAOTRN010000036.1 coordinate 12,209,362, forward strand.
GAGTTTCACTTTTTTCTTTTTCATTTTTTTTGCTTGTGATCTTGTGTTGGATTTTGCCTAAATAGATTTAGGATTTTAGTTAATGTCCACGGGCAGTTTAGAGCTTATTCTCTGTTTCTAAGCTGTTATGTAATTTATAGCAGTTTTAATTTTTTAATTGAAGTTTTATATGTTACACAGTAATGAGCTGTTGCTAAGCTGTTTTTTTTTTTTTGTCTAGATGAACGCTGATGTTATTTCCTCATTGCTTTTAATTATTAACGATACTGTACTGAAGCTCTATTTCTAAATGGATCAAGCTGAGGAAAGCAGGTGCGCTGGAACTGAAACCCACCTGAGGTTGGCCTGGCAGTTGAGGTCATTGTTTGGATTGGTCATCATTTGCGAGACCAGATTGGCCTAAGCCAGCAAATTTGCAATCTAAAAAAGGTCGCAGGTGTGTCATCTGTGAACAGTATCATCCCCCCACCTGCTTATTGTGTGAAATATATGCGCACAACGCACATTGTTTTATAGCAGACTGCAGTCTGTCCCGGGGTCATTTTGGTGCAAGAAGGTAGAACATACAACAGTAGGGATTCAGTGTAATTAAGTGTAGAACACAAAGTATTCAGTAATAACCTGAAAAACTTAAGTTGTCTCACTCGAGTTGCTCTCCATAGATCAGGGATTAACATCTGAAAAGAGTAAATTGTATGAGAAGAGTAAATTCCTTGTGTATTCAGGCAGCCGGTTAAGCATCAGGAACATATTTTCTGCCACTGTAAAAGATGTGTCCATAACAAAATGCAGTGGTAATGGAAATGTGAAGATGCCACATAGGATTAAAATTAAGGCCGGCGCTAATTCATGGTCTTAATCATTGTATTCTGTCAAAACCCAATTAACAGATTTTTTTTAACTGTTTTGCTCAAAGTACTGCAAACTATTTTGTCCGTTAGTAACCAAGCCACATGTGATTCCAGCCATGAAAAATAGACATTGTTTTAGCTTGCATAAACCACAATAGTGAATCAGTTCAACTGGAAGGAAATTTCCACGTTTTTATTCCGTAGAGGAGCAGCACACCAAGCCCCGCCATGGCAATGACATCGAGGGAGGGCAAGCTCAGACTGGTAAAGCCTCATGTGGGACAACAGAAAGCCGTGAAGCACTTCATTAAAACACTAGTTAGCAGAGTTGCCAAGGACCCTGCACACAGTTGACCTCAGTTTGAACCTGAGGTGTGCCATATCCTATAAAATATCGCACTTCATGATGTTATAAACATTTGCCGAAGATGGGATTAGATTTTAGTCACCAGTCATCTTGGAATCTTCTTGGAAATCCCCAAAACAAAACAGTGTTTGTTTAGTGCATACATATTTGCATTTTTCAAAATTTTGTCTACTGACATATTAGCATATAAGACCCGAGCAAATTAGCAAATACCCGAGCCGAAAAGGTCACACCCACAGGAATGTCACAAAAATGAGTTGGCAGATAAACATGTTGCTGGGGGCTACAGGGATTTAGTAAACGCTGTTCTTTGGTTTATGGAAACTGGCGGCGTTCATAAGGGTGCAGGCTGCTACTCATGCCTCTGCGAAACTTTCCATTCAGGCCATGGAGAGTAAGGGACGGACGAGACTAGAAGACTGGCTCCTCCCAAAGCAACAGAGCAGTAGTGGATCCTGATATGGTGTTCTGCTTGAAGGAAAATTACTGAAAGTGTGCAAGTCTTTCAGTGGGCCTGTCTTTCACGTGTAGTTCAGTGAACAACTGACTTGCTGGGCATTTTGCCAACACCTACAAAAAAAAAATCCCTGTACAATTTCATTATCTTTATTGAAGCAACCTGGCAGGACAACGAGTCTCCAGCAGATCAGGTGTAGGTGAACACTTTTCCCTCCTCTTCTTCCGTGCCTGTGACCTACTTCACCACTGAACTTTCAGCTTGGCAGGATCGGATAGAACTAGAATCACTACAGCTCTGCACTTTGTCACTTTCTTAGCCGGTATGGACTGGCTTTACTCAAGTCCATTACAAGCTCATTTAGGAGGATAGTGACTTGTGCTATATTCACACAAACAAGTGACAAGGTACTTATTTCACTCCAGTATGTGTTTTAGATCAGATGATAAACCTGAGGTAAAAATAGGACAATTTTATACCAATTTAGGACTTATTCACATCTTTATTGTTTAACATGTATTATTAACATTGAATAAGGTGTTACATACTAAGCTTCTGTGTCAGACTGTGCTAGTTATGCAGGCTACGTGCATGTCGTAGGGTTGGCCAGAGGAACCGTTTGAGCCTGTTGTTTGGATTGGTTGCTTTGCAGCATCCCACCTATTTTGCGTAGAATATCAATTCCGTCCCATACAAAACACAGAATTAATGATCACATGACACTTTGTTTTAATTTTAAAGCGTTACCTGGTCAGAGAATCTAATTCAAGCTTATATACATCATTGTAGCTTATATGAAATTTCCTTGGATGCCATGTCCAGGAACACATGCTCGCTATGGAACTGGGTATAATTTCCTCCTTCTCTGTTCATCTTCTATACGTAGTGGAGTTTCATGATCACACTGCCTCCTTATTTAGAAGATTGAGACAAGCAGCTGTTGAAACAGAAACATGCTCTTTGCTAGTAGGGACTTGTAAATTATGCGGATGTGAGAGTCAGAATAGGTGTGTTTCCATTCAGGAAGGATTTTAGACAGGTTCGGGTTGCAGTTGTTATATTCAAATGATCTTTTGTGTAATTCATTACGTTTTCTTCAGCTTCGTCACTCCTCCGTGTTTTTTCCCCCTTGTCCGAAGCTTAAGTTGTGCACTCGTTTTTCATTCATCTGTTCCATTAGTTTTCCCATGTATTCTCTCGGTACACCTTGTGCTTTTCCAGTAGCTCCCGGATGCAGTGAGGCTATGCATGACCCTATTTCCAGCCCCACTAGGTCTTTGAAAAAGACAGAGCAATCTCATTGGGTCACATTAGCATTTTCACTGCATAAATTTGAATATTTGGCTTTCGCAGATGATCACACAAACTGCATCACATTCAGCCTTGCCAGAGTCTGATTCTTTCTTTAATAACACAAAGCTGGCACGTGCTTTTCTTTCGGCATTTCTAAAATCTTGGTCACGCAGACCTTATTTTCAGGATGGTAGAGGTGTAAGGGATGTGTCTCCTCAGGCACACACCCTTATGAGTAAGACAAACATTGGTGCAGGTATTAGAGAGATCCAACCTGGCTGTGATTGCTTATTGATTTTTTTAGTCATACTTCTTCTGGGGTTATTTTGCAGAAGGAAAAAAAAACATTTACACCTTGATATACTTCCATGACAGTTTTCTGAGAATTTGTTTTGGAGTTTTCATTACTGAAAAAAAAAGACAAAAAAAACCCTCCAAAAAACAATAAAAGAATGCTGAAGACTTCTTGTGCTATAGTAACAGCTACTAAAATGTATAATAGCAACATCTTCGGTCATGTGACCTGATGAGGAACGCATAATGTTAAACACGCTAATGGGAAATGGAAGTCACGCTTACGTAAATGCCCTTTAAATCTGCCAGCATGGTGGGATACGAGAGGCAAGTCACATGCTGTTGAAAGTCTTGCCAAGTAGTGTTATGGTTTAAATCCCACCTCCTTAGAACTAGGACACAGAGATGTTCTTTCATGCGGAGAAGATGGCTTTGTTTTGGAGGTGCCACCACAGAACCATTGATTTTGAGTTGGACCATAGAGTGGAGAAAGGCTCTCTGGGGTGTCCCTTGCTAAAGACTCATTAAGATGGAAGAAGCACACTAGAGTGTTCGTGTCTTGCCAGGAGCTCAAGGTTGGCACAAAAGCCAAATAAAGAGCGTATTGTTAAAACCTGCAGAATACGTTTTGGAGAATGTTCCGCAGTGCTCTGTAGTGTGTCTCTACAGAATAGCTCCTCTCTTAGACAATAGGTCAGACGTTACCGCTAACACAGATGACAGTTTCCTGCTTTTATTAACCAAAACTCAAGGAACTGTAGGAAATGGATTCCAGACACAAATGTATTGTACAGTTGAGTAAAAACAATGGCCTGATCTCCATAACTCAAGGTCTTTACACTGTGTCCTTTACACATAGCTAGACAGACAGGAAATGGCTGTAAGAGAGGAAAAATGAGGGTGTACTGAAAGCCATCATGTTCTCCGATAGCTGGTTACATGCACAAATGGATCCCTCATCTCCTGGCAAACACCCACTAATTCACACTGACAGGAGCCCTATAGGTGTAAACTCCCACTCTTTTCCCAAAATACCCCCCTGACAGCTCGTATAGAAACATACATTATATATAGTTATTACATTATAATACAGATTTGAGTGAGCTGCTAGTTATTTGTTAGTGTCAATTTTTTTGCTATTTGTGCCAATCATGAATAAGTTGGTAAGTAAACTATATATAATATACATGAATTCAAGATTTGTGGAATGCAAGGAACTGATCATGAAGGGTGCCCGAGGCAGCCATTAGTGGAATAGCTTGGCTGTTGGTGCCAGAGGAGTTACTTTACCCCCTGTAGACTTTCCTGTCTGGTACGAACAGGAGCTGCCTAGAATAGGAGTTACGTCCAGACGACAGCCAGTGACACAGAGACCTCCAGCTGGGTTTGCTAATCTGCTGATGACTGGGGTGAGAAGGGACAGAGATGGATTACCTGCCATCCCCTTTCCACTCTCTTGTGCCTGGCACAAAGTCCCAAAGGACTTTCACAACTTTGTGCAACTGTCCTTATCTCTGAACTAGTACATATTAAAAAAAAAAGACAGCATAGTTGTACATTGCCCAAGAACACACATTAAAGCCTTTCCAAGGAAAGAAGATTACAGGAAAATATTGCAGTGTGACGTTTTAGGCTTCTGGGTCACTTGGTTTCTGACATTCTCACATACTGGTCACTTGATTGGCCTAGCACGTGGTCCACTCCCACTGCAGATTGAGTCACTTGTGTAAAAGACACCAGCAGTGTGCCTAGACCCGTCAGGTGACACCGGAGGTGGTGGCTTCTCAGAGTAAAGACGCAAGGTCACTTGTGTGATGGAGTGGTCACGCTTCACAGCCATGTGTTATTTACTGCGGCCAGAAAACCACCTTTGGCTGGAGGCAGCTGGATCCACTTTAACCTGACTGGTTGAGATTTACTGCAGAACAACTGGACGTGAAGCAGTTTTTACATGCTTTTATGGTTACAAGGAGAGAAGATGGATAGAGCCCAAAACCAGTAGCAGGAATTATGCATTTATCTCAGGGTCAGTTTTAGTGAAGGCCAAGAATATTATTTGTGTAGTCCGTTTGTAGTAGGGGTGTAACACAATGCTGTTATTTGTAACTGTTTAATTCTTCATATAGAAGTATCTGGATTCAGATTTACACCCAGTGTGTGTGTGTGTGTGTGTGTGTGTTATATCTCTTTATTTTAAACCCCACCACTAGGCCCCTGGAGGAAAAAAAAAAAGGCCAGTGGGGTTGTCTCTCTGAATTTTTGCAGCTTCCCAACATAAAATACCCCCACATTTATTATTTTTGCTTTTACCTGCCTGTGATATTTTCTAACAAATTTACCTGGTTCTATTTCCCAATAGATAAAAACCTTGCACTCATGTGACTTTCACACAGGATCGCTCTCCCTTTGCTCAACCACATGTCCTCTGAATAGTGTATGTCCTATTTGTAGCTGTATTTCTGGTCCACCCCGATAATGTATTTGGTTCCATCCCTACTGTAGTATACTGTAGAAAAAGGAGACCTTTATATATCCACAATCACTGAAGCCAAGACTGATCAGGATGAATAAATGTTTCATACCCTTTCTAGTTTTGTTGAGCAGATAATAATTTACATATATTTGGTCTCCCAATGTGAAGATGTAACCCGGTGTGATTG
>JAOTRN010000036.1:12215383-12234328 GCA_028566695.1 Bagroides melapterus
CTTTCTAGTTTTGTTGAGCAGATAATAATTTACATATATTTGGTCTCCCAATGTGAAGATGTAACCCGGTGTGATTGAATTTGAACGTGGCAGGTATCAGGGGGACAAACGTGAATTGTTTTTTATTTTTTTTTTGTGGGGAAACTCAAAGGAACACGCCCCTTTGATCTGACAGCTGTGAAGTTCAAAGTAGCCCTGCTTGTTTAGAGGAGCGCATGTGCTTGTCTTGATCTATGTCAGTTGTATCAGATAGGTAGCAGCTGCGATACACTGCTTATCATCCACACTATATTTTCTTGGATACAGACTGACATTATTGGTTCGGAAGAGTCCGTTTTCCTTCACACTCCTAAGTAGAGAAAGCTTGTCCTGATTCACTTTTTGTTTCCTTTCAGCTCGGTCCAGGTTTTATTCCAAATATGGCTTTGGTTGTGTGTGAAGCCGGCAGTCACGTGCAGCACGACTACACGTACATTTGTGTCGTGGTTCTCATAGCTGCTGCTGCTCCGCTGGATTATTCTGCTGTGTAAACAAATGTGTTCTTCTCATCACTTTTCTTATTGTGAGAGCAGACTTTTTAAAGAAGAAGAAGAAGAAGCAGATTCTTTTTTAGTTTCCTAGCTTTAATATTCTCTCTGACAGAAACATCATATTATCAGATCATTCTAAAATGATATATTTATTATCTTATTTTTTTGTTAAGATTTATGCTTTTGCAACTTGTGCTTTCTTCTTTCCTTTAGTCAAGTTGTGGGAGTTAGTGCTGGTGTTTCTGTCTCCTGAGAGGATATTGACATAATGGAGGCCAAGTTAGGTAAACAGTAGCGTAATTCCTTATGGGCTTATCCTCTAAGCTATGGTTATCTCCTCACATTTGGTTAATCTTCTTTTACAACTGCCATTTTGTCTGCCTCCAACTGCCCCTTCAGTAACTTTAAAGAGTAAAAAATAAAGTAAATCAACTCTTTTTTTGAACATCCCATGCCCCAATCCCAACTGTATACATGGAATTACAGCACTGTGTACTCAGAATTCAATTTTTAAGATAAAAGTTTGTGATGCCAACTCTTTAAAAGTACATTTATGTGCTGATGTTGCTGTATGTCCTTGAGCCAGCTGAGTCAGATAGTTTGTTCTGTTCTCCACCCCCGGGTATGTTCGGTGTTCTATGCACATCACTCTACATCTCCGTAATGAAAAGAGCCCAAATGTCATCCAGTTTGCAGAGAAAATGAGCGAACGCTGCTTTGATGGCTGTCTGAAGCTGGAAGATTGACTCTCTGCATCCCTGCTCTTCCCTTATCGGTCATCCCAGACACCACAGGCGGGAAACGTCGTAGCCTGGGAGTGGAATCTCATGCCTGTAAGTCAGACACACTGCAGTGGCGTAAATCACCAGCGGATGTATTTACATGTTGACCAAGCTTCCAACCGCCAGGAGGTTGCGATAGACCGATGTGGGAGGTGTGGGCTGTGATGTGATGTGGTGTTGGTGCTAGGCAGCTGATGATTTAGCAGGGATTGGATGATGAGTGCAGCAAGTGGGCGAGGTGAGTGATGTTCATGTGTCACAAAGGTAGCCCTGGCTCTACTGTCAGCCTCTCAAGGACATCTCAGTACTGATTGGATTGGCTGAAACCCAGACAGGCACTGTCCATTGGCTAAGGGTCAGTCAGAGATGCTGTTTGATGTTCATGCAAGGCATAATCCAGAGCTATTTTGCATCTGTGGCATTTAAATTCTATTTCGCTCTCACTTCACAGCAAGACCGCCGCCGACTTGCTATACGGGGGATTACGTGACAAGGCAAGGGTAACACACATGTAATCGTTTCCCACACAAAAACTGAGAAACTGCATAATTATGAGACTGAAGTCTTAGTTCTTGGAGAATAAAATGTTAGTAATTACAGCTCTCGTCTAATAAGCACTGACTTGAGACCCTGGGATCCCCAAAACGGCAGTTACAGATGGGAGGGATTAGTCACGCAGACTGTCATCGTGTGAGTGACAGGGCTTGTGGTGGATGGTGGGTGAAGGGTGGTGGGTTATGGCTTAGGCAGAGTTATAGCTCCTGGCTGTCAGAAGAGCCGAGCAGACCTTCACGTTCATAAAAACGAAGTACTCAGGAAGAGGGAGCGGCATTTTCCGTGAGTTCTCAGTCCCCCAAACATGGCTTTGAATTTGTGACACCTCAGGCGTTGCACATTTGCTCCTGTTTGTGTGGGAGTGTCATAGATAGTAAGTGTATGTGTATAAGGGTGTATTTTTTTTGTGTGTGTGTGTTCTCTGCTCCATTATTATTAGTGGTGTGTTTGCATATAAGATGAGCCTTATTAGAAATATTCGTGAGAGAATTAATGTCTGTTGTTTCCGGCCATGTTGATCTCCATATCGTGTTGGCAAGTCCTCTGACGATGAAGTGAAAGTAATAAATTGATGAATAATTGACAGTACTTAATAATTTTATTGCACTCTATGTTCTTCCAAGTGCACACTCACAGAAAGGAAATCCACACCCTCAGAAAAAAAGGGTACACACTGTACCGTTCCAAGTTTCTGTAGTAATACTCTTAAGACTATTCTGAAACTTTAGTAATTGTCTGTTACATGGTTATGTGCATGGTGCTTAACTTTAAGTAAAAGAAAATAAGCTCTATTCATATAATTAGTTGTTAAGGTCCGCTCCTTATTAATTGGAATAATTTAAAGCTGTACTATATAAAATATCAGTATAAAATACACATTAAAATAAATTACCTTTGGGTGCAGTATCCAAAAAAGTTTGAGCTTTACGTTAATGTTTTCTAGATGCTTCCCATCAAGAAAAATATGCCAAAGGTTGAAGCTGCTTCTCTGCAGCTGTTTTGTGGATGTAGTCATGAATGGAAAGCAGTAAAGCCCTGGAGAGAGAAGAAGAGAGAGCCACTTGCCTCAGGGCCTGGAAGAGCACTTCAGCTAATTAATTGCCTCAGTAAAGAAATGATAATTGTGCTGGGGAAGGAGGTGTAATGAGTGGCCATAGTGGCTACACAGAGTAAAGAATTAAATTGGACCTTTTTAATAGTGCGGATGATCACAAGCTGTCTGATGTATATGTTGTCATTAGAGATAGGCACGATGTAACTGTAATTCAGATTCTGACTGTTAGGTGATGTATGTGTTTCCTGTTATTTATTAGCTGCCTTGGAGGCATCGCTGAACTTTCTCTGTCCATGTCAGTGTTTCCAGTGAAATGCTGTGTGAATGTTAATCTGTGCTTACTCGTTATCGCAGATCGACTGAAGCGTCATAACCTCCAAAGCCTCATCTATAGGTTTCCCATTTGGAGAATCTAGGCCGTGCGAAGTATAAGGGGCCCTGTGGGACGAGAGCCACTTTCCTAGCATTTCATTTATATCCCAGAAGACGGCTCTCCGCACAGGACGTGCGTTTCTGCCTGGCCTTCCTGTGGCACCGTCAGTGTCTTTGCGTCCTGGCCTGGAGTGCCCTTAATGCTTTGTGAATTTGAGCTGATTTTTTTTTTTTGTAGGATGTGCACGAGGCCTGATTTTCTGTAGTTGGGTGTGAGGGAGCCTGAGGAAATAGGTGCCTGTTGAACAAGAGCTTTTTGGTAGGAAGATCACAGCAGGCACGTTAGCGGTGCTGAGGAAGGAGGAGCGAAGCAGTGAGCTGTGACAAAACAAACATGATGCACCTTCCAATAGTGCTCAGCAGAACAGCGCCGAGGAGAAAGCTTTAACCATACAACACTCTTAATAAAGACATATCTTGTCTCCTAGGGTAGTGAAATTGTGCCGTGTGCTCCGTCTCTTGCTATTTTGCTATTGACACCAATTTTACCTGCTTTCTTGCAAATTCATTCGTGTGAAAACGGCTCGCCTCAGGACATCTGTTTTCAGCAATTAAATCAAGTATAAGTGGGTAGAATTTTTAACAACGGACATTAACACAAAGCAAGTTTGCTGAAATTTGAATGTACAGCTAGATTTAGATTCCTAATAAGCAAGCCTGAGGCAACATGAGGAACAAGCTTGGAGAAGATCCAGACTCTGGAGAGTTTAAGAAACACTGGATAGTAGAATATTAAATGCGTGTTGAGTGGATATTTAGTATGAGCACGAGTCTTTATGATTACAGCAGCAGTTCTCAGATCCAGCTTTACAGTGTGATCTAGATTATTGCTAGACTTTAGGATTTTTAGGCTATGCACATGGGATCCTTTAGGCTTCTTCATTCCAAAGTTGTGCTGTAATGTTGTTAAATAAAAAATGGCCACCAGGACTAATGAATTCCAAACCCAAGAACGTATAAATCGACTTTATTGACTTCAAGTTTCTTAGCAATCCCTCATAGACACACTAGCACCGGTTTCTTTGTATACCTCTGCTCCTTTATTATCGCACGTGATCTTGATTGGCTATACAGCTGTAATTATTTTACACTCACTTGCCCTCACTTATAATCTTTATTGACTGACATTGTAAATCTGTCATTTGGCTTGCTGTGGGGTTTCAGTTTCTCAGCAACAAGCAGAAGCTTTTCTATCTCAGCGTGCATAAAACCTCATTGAAAAGCCATCAGACAATGAACGAGACATGATGGTTTGGCAAATTGAGGGTGTGCCGAAAGGAGTTTTTAGTTACATTTAACACTACAGCCAAGCTGTCCAATTTGAAAGGCTGCTAAGGAAGCTCAAAGCCCACAATCAAAGGCAATTACAAGTTTTTTTTCTTTCTTTTCTTTACCTTTCCTATTATTTGCTGTTGGTCTTTAGTGGTGTTGGAGTCACAGATAAACAAGTGGTTCCTGCATTTTTTGCTTGGCTCATCAGACACAAGCTTATTAAACAAGTCAGAGAACAACTCTGCAGGGGAGAGTGAAGCTAATGATTCACACAGCATCTAATTAAATCTCTCCTACCGATGAAGGGAAGACAGAAGACGTTGTTATGTGACCAGGATGCATCACGGACACTGAGGGATGCTGTGCTGTAACCTTTCAACCTTGATGTTTACTGTGAGAGTAGTTGGGAAAACATGGCAACAGGCTGAACAAGGCAAAACACATATAGGATTATATTATCTCAAGTGAGCTGTAAGCTTCAGAGAGGTTTGGATTTCTGGACATGTGTCTGTTAATAATGTTACCGGATGGCACCTGTAATGATTAAATCAGCTCCACACAGGATTAAACGATCTCTATATAAATGCCAGAGATGGGAGTGTCTTTGTTGAAACAAAAAAAAATAGCAGGAACTATAAAACTTCCATTTAGTCACAGTACATTTCTCAGATATATTACAGGTATCGTGAAGGCTAAAAATAGCAACGAAGAACTTAATATAAGTTAATGTAATATTTTGTACCACACTTTTTCATTTGATTTCTTTTATTTGATTGAGATTTCTCATATTTTGTTAATGTTTTATGTTTTTCATAGGTTTTCTTTTTTTTATAGAAGTGTTGCTCCTCTGACAAATCTATTTGTCCGTATTTTGTTGCATGAAACTCAGCCAAAACTTCAGTTTGGTTTAGATGGCGGACGACAGACTTTTTGGAGTGGCGTTATACTTAAGAAATATGATCAGATACACATTTCCGACAAGATATGAGAATATTTACCAACACGTCAGTTCAGATGGAATATATATACACTACCTGTCTGTGATTATTTCTACTGGTAAAATATGGTGTAATTTATCAGTGAACAAATGAATATGGATTCAGAAACATCCCTGAGACACTGCAGTAATAATTACGTTACCCCATGTAAAACTAATCCAATCCAAATTGAGCTTTAACCACAACTTTGTCTCGGCATCTCAAGTTTGAGTTTGGCAAAAGCATCTGCACAGTAAGATGATTGTTAAATGTTAGAGCAGTTTAGAACACTCTCCGATACACGTTAATATAATCCCAAGTTTACGATGCTTGTAGGAAACATACACTGCCCTGATTAGTTAGCACTTGCTTATACGTAGTAAGAGCTGAAAGAGCATGTATACATAATTTTGAACTGTGCAGCCGTTACCCTGTTGGACCATTCTGTATTATTAATGGCTCCTACTAGAGGATGAGATAACGTTCATTTGATCCCAGCCAAGACGGACTTAAAAATGTAGCTGAGTGGATTGGGGCTGTTGAGGGCAGGAACTGCTTCTCCAGTGTGTCAATTGATCTCAGGGCCATGCAGGGAGATTTGGGGAGTTCTGTTACCCAGTCTGTCCTGCTCCAGTGTCCCGTGTGGTGCTCCTGATATTTGCACCAAAAAGGCCTGACCTTTCATGGAGGAGGAGCCGTGCTGAGATTTACTCTGCAGGTAGTCCGTGGTTGTGGGACACACATCCGATCTTCACCCACGCACACCGAGGAAGCGGTATGGGTGGCAGAGCTGTTGTGCTGCAGTCTGGTAACTCAACGCTGCTCAGTGATTTCTGAAGCTATCGATATTAATTAACACTAATGTTATTGCATTTGTCTTGTTGAAATACATTCGAGACTTATTAAGACGGTTATATCGTTACAGGAGCAGGAAACGCGTCTGTTCCTGACAATATAATCATAACCATACATCATCAACAATCAAATAAATGAAAATGACAAACTCACAATGTAGGCCCAAAATACAGCTAGAAATACAGCGGCCCATGTAGGGAATTAATCACCGTTTGTCAGAAAGAGAAATTCACATGAATTCGAATGGTGTAATAGGGCGCAGGCTATGAAAGCATCTGATTAGACTCTGCTAACGGTGCTGCTAAGCAAGTCTGATACTTTTGGATTTTGAGCAATGGGGGCAGACTGTGTCAATATACATCATCTAATACAGCCCTGGTACATATGACTGACGCGTACACGTCGTAGTGTCTCCTGCTGCCTCGCTCTGAGAGATGTTTGGCATATCTTTTAATTGACTAAGAACTCTTATGAAATATTTCTAGCCTTTGTTGGGTTAGTATGCAAAATGTTTATTCTTTTTTCATTCTTTCTCAAATCTAAATGAAACCTTTTTACTTTTAATTCAGAATGGTCTAATTTGTGAGTTCTAGATAAAAGAATATGGAGGTAATAGGGTTGGGTTTTTTTTTTTTTTGGAGCATTAATGATTTAATGAGAACTGAGAATGTAATGTTTTCATATTTATCCAAAGTCTGCAAATGGATTTGTGTTGAATTTAGGAAAGCAGTTAGCCTTGTATATCTGCAAAGGGGCTTCAGATTGAAAATGTGCTTTTTCACCTAGCAAGACATAGATGGGAGACAGCCAGTAATATTCACATGGGTTAATTCCATTTAATATTGCTACTGTACCTTGAGTTTCGGTTCCTTTCCACTGTCTGGGTCTGTCTTTTTGTTCAGCACTCGATCTAAGCTTTTTCAATGTCCTTCACACGACACCCAAGGTGGACAGGAAGAAGAAATCATTTCTGCTTTAATGACTCCTAATGACCTTAACCTAATGACCTTAATTAACATATCCTGACAGATTCATTACAAACCAAACCCAGGTTGTTGGGGCTGCTAACCTTCTCCCAAAGTGACAAATGCCTGTTGTGTTGTCAGCATCACTGCCATTCTTAACCGGGTAAGTTCTCTTAAAATAACTGCGCACATAGAATCGGTCAGAGGCCACACTATTCTAACCCAATTATTATTAGAGTAGGTTGCAAACAGGCCACAAATGCAGCTGGAAAATGTGAGCATATAAAGGCCAGGTTAAATTTATTTTGGTAGACCCTGCAGTTACACTTTCCACTCCCATGGCTTGAAGATAAGACCTGGCAGATTGCAGAGCCTTCTGTTTGAGCATCAGGAATTCAGGGTGAATCATCCCCTTGCTTCAGAGCGCATCCTGAAAGCCGAAACGTTTTCTGTGGAACGATCACGATTTTCCGTCTCAGGCTTAAATCGTACTTGGTATTATAATGTTCGCCCGTTCATTCTTAACCCAGAGAGAACTTAATAATTATAAGGTTTCTATAAGGCTTGAATAGGTGTTAAGATTTATGGGGTAAAGATGGAGGTTAAAGGTTAAAAAAGAACTTAGGTTTCATCATCAAATGCATGTGTGAAATACATAGATACATCTCTGACATTATTGTTGGCAAAGGTCTGAGTCTCATGTACTGGGGACATTGCACCCTTTCATAACATTGAATTTGAAGCTCTATAATATAAACCTTTATAATAAACCTCTATAATAAAACCCCTATAATTCTTCATACGTTCATGTGGATCAGTTACAGTAATATAGGATTCAATGACGTTTTATTATTTGTTTTGGATATTTTTCCTTCAAATCCTGAATATGAGTATTTTAGCATTTGCACTACTAAATGTCTTCTACAGTATACCACTGCCATTTAACCGTGCATGTGAGCTGAACAGCTGTGTCTGAGCGGCGTCCTTTCAACCTTTCTCGAAGCAAAGGTCAGTTCAGCACTTCAGTCAATTCTTGGGTTTCAAAACAAACCCCCTTCTCTCAGTACGCCCCTAAAATAGAAATGGGAATATAGCGTGCCTTGATTTCTTGGCAGCTGTTAACAAACGAAAGAGCAACTTGTGATGGTGTCCGCTGCACTCTGCACGGCTGTGTTGTTCTGCCAAAATCTTAACCTTGCATACAGCCTTTTAATTGAAGTGCCTTTTTTTAAGCGAATTAACATGACTACAACTAGGCACCAATGTTCAGATCCCATCTTTTTACGTTACTACTCAGACATTCCTCTAAGGGACAGCTGCGTTCAAACACAATGCAGTAGAAGCTTTTTTCCATATTTAGACAGAGTTTTATGTTCCCAGCCAGATTTTCTGACTCAAGTGAGGATAATAGATGTGCATAGCTAACTTTTTTTATGTGCAAAGGTTTAAAATACTTAAGTCAGTGTTCAAATGTTTGTTTGGTTGAATCAAGGGAAAAAAGGGAAAGATTTGAAATAAGGGAAAGTCATTTGTAAGCTTTCAGTTTATCAGAGAACAGATGAGCTTACTTACTGGTTAGAAGTGCTGCTTGGAAAAAGAAAAGAAAAAACCTTCAAAACCTTTTTTTTCCCTGTAGATTTGATATTTGAATTTGTCTATTATTATTGTCAAACACATTGTCAAACAGAATCTAGTTGGTGTCTTTTTTTTTTGAATATCTATACAATTTTACAGATTCTTAAATACCAAATTAATCCAAACTCTTTGTAGTATTTCTTGTGCAATCTATGAGATCGATGTGAAGGAGGGGCTGAATGTGACCCGCGATCCTGCCATTGACTCTTTGGCAGGCGGTAGTATATGTTGTGAAATGAATGCTTGGAATATATACAGTGTATACATCATGACAAGGAATGTGTGACCTACTGAGCTCTCTGGAGGTAAGGCCAAATTTTGGAGCCTTGCCTGACCCCTTGTGGTGCCCTCTGAACAAGGAAGAGGTTCTTCACATTGGTGTGAACCCCCATAACTTCAGCAAAGCATGGAGACTGGGGTCTCTAAATCCATACCTCACAAATTCTAAGTATAACATGTCGTCGTATGTCACTTTGTCACAGCCCACCTTCAAATATGGTTATGAGGGTTGTGCATACAATGACGCCCACACCCAACCCCTGCTGAGGATACAAGCGAGTCAAGGACACTGCGCATTCAGAGTGTGTTAGAAGAATAGTTACTCTTAAAAAAAAAACTTTAATAACTCTAACACTGCCTTCTGTCCTGTTCGAAGAATGCTGTCTACAAAAGCGGTTTAATTTAATTACCACAGTCCATGTTGTCTAAGTCCGAGGGCACGGACGGATGCTGACTCCAGCATGTGAATTAGTCCGAGCTGGGCCGGTGCCATCTTCCTTGGCTATCGTAACTCAGGTTCCGTTTGCAGACATCCAAAGGCTATGATGTGGCTTAATACGCAACCCAGTCCTTTTTGTCTTTTTTTTTTTTTCTTCTCCAACTAGGCAGAGCAAAACTACCTAGATGACACCTAATGAGGACTACTAACAAAAAATAACTTAGTCTTGTTCATAACATTTGCTGTGTCAATTTAGAATGGAGTGACTGCATTGTTCTTAATGCTTTTTGAGTTTCCTAAGAGACGGTAGCTTTGTGACAGCCTAGAAATAGCACTTGTATTGTCCTGAAACACCCCCACTCTCCTTAGCAATAGTCGTGACTGCAGCAGGTACAATTACCTCAGCATCTCCTAGGTGCCACATGCCCACAGTGGTGTTAATTTGAGCTTGAACTGCAACTCTACTGCCAGACTCACGAAATTGTTCAAGGAGCATGTGACATACAGAGGCCTGCTAACGGTCATACACAAGGATCTGAAACTGGAGACTGGCTACTCACGGCACACCGGTGAAAACGATCTGGCTTGGAGAGCTCAGGGGTGTTGACAACCATTTGGATCTCCTGCTGATCGTTTCTCTCCTGTATCTTTGAGTAACATACAGGCTTGGATCAGGAGTCTCATTTTGTATCATTGCCAGACAAGCTTATGTTGTTGCTGTCCACAAGTTCTGTAAATTGTGTGAGGCTGTGTTTTAAATATTTGTTTATTTAAACACTTGTAAGATTTCTCTCAATGATGACAAGTTATATGGGTATGAGTTACATGACATCATTTTTGGCTACAGGTTCATTTACAGTAGTTCATTGATGCAAACAGTTCAGTAATAGAATCTGCCCTGTGATGTAAATTTAACTTGGGATGTATTTCACAGCAGAACATTACTTTTACTCACAGCTCAGTCAACAAGAATGGCATTTGGACTGTATTTGGTTCCCAGAAATAAGTAAAAGCCCACTTTTTTGTTGTACTGACTCTTTCATCTCATTAGCTGGAATGTCTAGCTTGCTTTTTTTTACTGGTTCTGTCAGTAGATTTGCCCTGTGGAGGACACTGACAGGCTAAAACACACTGCCGCTAAGACACGATGAGAATCAAGTCCTTGCAGAACATGAGAAGAATTATTCATTAATAACAGTTTCTGGCATGTCCTTCTTTTATTCTCCTGATAGTTTTGGCAGGTAATTATTAGCTTTAACCCATATCCCAATGATCCTCCCTTAGCGTAAATGCATACCACACTGAATTAGTTCTGTCTGAGTGTCAGGCTTGACAGTGTCCAAAATAAAGGAAGCTATGTTAAATACGCAGGCATAAGCCTATATTCATTAGATTTGATGGGTAACTCCAGGGAAATAGCAAGTTACCCATTCCCTCCGGGAATTTTACCCTACAATTATCTATTCTTTTTTCACGGTAGCCTTATGGGTTGCTCCTGCATTGCTTTGTCTCTCTCTCTCTAATGGAGTGCTGATAACTATTTTATGTTCTGTAAACCGTAGAATGTGGTTCAAATTGAGTTCAGCACTCCAAAACAGTTAGCTGTTGTCAATACATCAATGATGGTACATCACTGTAAAAGAAAAAAAACAAACTCTGAGGCATTGGTGTCACTGCCCTGAGCAACAGATGGAAACTAGGGTCTCTAATCTTAATCTTCCTAGAGCTGCAAGCATCATCAGCTGTGGTCACGGTGTCCAGACAAACCTCCATATGGTGCTACAGCATAGTATTTCCAGTATTACTTTCTCTATATAGACTAGAGTATATCCGGGTGAGCTAAACAGATATAACTGTGGATTTTCACAGAACTCAAGCACCAAGGTGAAAAAGAGGTTGAAGATGTAAAGCGATCCGTCTTCACTGGATTCGTCTCTAGACGTTAAATGTCAGGACATGCTGGGAATCCCTGCAGTAACATAATAAATTATATTCTACAACAACCTTACAGGACTCTAAAAGTTAGCCCTGCAAACAAAAATGTTCAAAAACTTTTAGAAAAACTTTAAGTATATCATATCTAGCATTTCTGTGATTTAACAAAATAGTTTCAGTTAAATACTCTGCAATAAGGACATGCCTAAGACACGTGACAGGAAGGATTTAGTGACTGCGTTTGTGTAGATTAGAGAAGAGCTTTAGAAATAGAGAATGGAATAAAACTAAGCCAATTTGGATCACTTCCAGTTCTTGGCTAAGGTTGGCTCTGATTTTCCACCAGAAAAACCACTGCCTTATAGCTGTTCGGTGTTTTAGCAGCGATCGTTAGTGTTATTGGGTTGGGGATTCTTTCTAATTTGGGAATTTAAAAGAAGATATTGTCACTCAATACTTTACCTCCTTTTCTTAGCAGCCCCTTTTCTGTTTTTTTTTCCCTGTCCATTTCCCCCCCATGAATTGTTTTTTTTTTGTTTTTTGTTTTTTTCCTAAGAACTGAATCCAGTTCACCATGATCCCATTACTGTCCTGGTGTGTTTAAGGGCACTAGGACTCAGACATTTTCCATCTTAACTCCACCACCTGCTGGACTCAGATGTCGCAATGTTGTGTTAATGGAAATGTTTTGTTAGGAAATGTACTACATTGTATTTATTTATCAAGGACCATTTTAGGTTCAATAGGATATAGTCCAAATATGGCCTAATATAAGCCCCAGTGACTTTTAAAGAATTACTGATTTGCAGAGTCTGAATATTAAAAAAAAATAATAATAATAATAAAAAAAAAATATATATATATATATAAAGCCTGCAGCTATGGAATTGAGTCTTATATCAATCATATGTCAGAGAAAGAGAGAGGATTATGTCTTTTTACTGTACGTTGGTGCCCCAGATCTTCCTTTAACTGCCCTACTTCTATCTGTCTGGAGTTAATTTTGACTTTCTCCCTGACTGCAGTAGAAAGTATGTCTAAAAACTACCTGAGAAAAGCACATTTAATAAGTGCTTAAAGCAGGTAATGGGATGTGCCATCTCTTTGGGAGGGTTCATCCAACAAAATTAAATTAGTCAGTATTGTCTCTGACACATGCTAATATCTCCCTCAGATCTAATGAAATAAGAAGTAAAAATCTTCCTGCCCGGTCTAACTCTGTGCAGCAGATCTGTCTTTGGAAAATCTGCCTGTGAGGGAATCTATTTAGTAGTAGCGTCAGGTTTTGTCTAGGAGTAAGCTGAAGGGTTATGTGGTTGTGGGTGGTGTGTGAGTGTGTCTGTGTTTGATAGAGCAAGCGAAGGCTGGGAGAAGCACTCAGTCCTGACCCATCTGCATTTGGCATCAGTACTGTTTAATGCCTGGCCCGTCACAAGCAGCTTGTTTAAGCCAGTCATAAGACCAAGGATAACAGCTATATATAACGTACCTTAGATAGCTGCATGCTGAAAGGGAACAGGCCACCTAGATAAGAGCCTATTAGCCTGTGGGTGAAGAAAAAGGGTGAATAGTTCACAAATGTAGTCAGTTGCTGACTAGACTCCTCGAAGCAAGACGTATTTAGGGCTTTTATTTACAATGCAGTGAACATACATTCAGTATGCTAGCACCCACCGCTTTTAGACGGACAAAGTGTAAGCATGTAAAGTAATCCTAGCAGAAACAAAGCAGAAGTACCAATCTTCACACAAGCGTCGTTAACACCACTTCGTACGAGCGTGTCACGTATTAACATGTAGACACATTACACTTCCTGCCTTGTAGCACGCTAACCATAACTGCTAACGTTTGCAAGTCTGTTTCATGAAGAGTGAAAAACTTTTTGTATTGTTTTGTTCGACTGTTTAATGTGGAACAGGCTAGTCAGCTAGTCATGATTGTTACATGCCCAATTTTAACTTTTCTGTAGTAATTCAGGAACATTCAGAGTACCGATATTGTTCCCTGGCTGTCCAGTGACCTTGCTACATGCCAGTTGCCCTTCTGCGTTCCCCTTCAGTGGCCTGACCAAGTATGGCTGTGTGCAGAAGTCATTGTTCAGACACTTTGCGCCGTATGGCTGTATGGAAGGGGCAATAAAACAGTCATGAGTGTGAAGGTGACCAGGAATGATTTTTTTTTTTTTTTATCTTGATTCTATTTGATAAGGTCTTATTTAATGTACAGAAACAGAAGCCTTCACTTCATGGTAGCAGTATGAGTGAAAATGCCACATAGATGGATAAACCACATTCATTATATTGGCTTTTCAGAAAAGTCATGACTCTTTTCTTTAAAAAGGTACAGCAAGGAGTCAAGGACAAGATGACACAAAAATTCAAGGAGCAATGTTTAATGAAAATTGTATTAATTATGCAAGCCACCCCCTCCCCCTTTTTAAAAAAAAAAATATATATATATATATATAAGATCCAAATGTGATGGTTCAGTACGTTCACCGAGGTGTGTAGGTTATGCTCATAATGATATGAATTATGCATCTACGTTATTTGAATTGTAATGAGCTAAAATGGGATCACTGGTGTGTATGAAGATACAGTATGTAGGTTTCTGAGGTGAGAAATAGTTGGTGTGTTGGTCTCTAAGTGAATCAGTATGGGGGGAAAAATGGGAGGGAATTTAGAGTTGCCACAAATAAGGTCGGTGTTGGTATGTGAGTCACACCTCAGTGGCTTTCTCTCCCATGACCAGTTCCAGCTCCACAACATTAAGTGCTGATGTGCTTTATATGTTCAGCATGTCCTTGTATGCTGCAGTGTATGCACAAATATGTGTGTTGCTATGAGAGTGCTGGCCCAGCCGAGTGACCTTAACCCACCATCACCAAGGAGGTTTTTATTGATTGATATCAAGGCTCTCTATAACATAGAGGGAAGGAAGAAGAGAGGGAGAATCGAGGAAAAGCGGAAGGAAGGACCAAATAAGGTAAAAAAAAAAAGACAAAGACATGTGGATATGTGAGACAGCAAGCATATGTTGAGATTGATTAGCTGCGGTCGCTTGGCCACTCCTGAGTGCTGAGGATGGGGCGAGCTGTAGGAGGAGGAGAAGAGCAAGATGACTCAGGGGCACGTGAGGAGGATGTGAGGAGAGTGCTAAAAAGAGCAGCAGCAGTAACAGCAGCAGGGTGTCTGCATGTGCATGAAGCCTCTGGATACAGGATGAACACCTGCATTAGTGCCACAAAAGCTCACACTGATTTAGCCAACCAGTGCTTCCACAACTCTTAGCGATCTGCATCAGTACTAGGACAGCAGGCCCATATCGCTCATTATTAACATTAATTATCGTCGCCCAAGCCATAAATCTGTAGATGCTACCTATAATGGCATCACTGCATCTCGAAATATCATTAACCACCTCAGCTCATTGCACTGCTTTCATTGCGTGTATCAATCAGAGTGCCGCTCAGTAGCACTCACGGCTGGCAGATTACGATAAGACTTTAAATTCCTGAAATAAGACTTTGCTTTTAATCAGTAGCATGCGAGATTGTGAGACCTTCTTTGCCGATGACTTCACATTACGCGTGATCCGACGTCGCTGCTGACGTTTTACAGACGCTAAGTAGACGCTAAAAAAAAAAAGCTCAGACCTCGTATCCACTTGAGTAGACCTAGTTTAGTGAAGCGCATGCAAACGGATCGGCGCCGTAGTCAGCTTTGTGAAACAGAGATGGGTGTGTGTGGTGGAAGATCTCATCAAGAATGCATTTGAAAGGCTGTGTAGAATATTCATGCTTTGACCTGTGTGAAAGTAAAGTGCGACTAGGTTATCTGCCTCAGCATGGACAGCAGCAAAGGCTTGAGTTATTAAAGTGAGGACTTCATAGCACATTTGTACACATCAAGAGGAGCTTCGAGGGTTTTTTTTAAACCCTTGAGGTTTAGAGCACTTCCCTTCTCACAGTGCTTACTCTCACACATACTCTCAGTGTAACGCACACACACTTTGTTTTCTGTGTTTCTCTGTCCCACACGTGTTGTCATTTGATTACTGAAATTCACACACACACCTTATTTTAGTTGGAATTCTTGATTTGTTATTGGTAATGAAGTTTTGCTGATCGGGAAGGCTGACTTGCTATGATACCCCTTGCTCATGATATCTACCGGATATCCGTTGCTCACGGCAACGTGATAGAGTTGCCTGACCACAGGCCTGCGTATTGATCCCCCAAGAAGGAAGTGTATTATTAGATACGGTCTTTATGGGAAATGTCTCTTTGATGTTAGCCTGTCAGTCTGTAACGTTACTGTTTCTCTCTCTCTCTCTCTCTCTCTCTCTCTCTCTCTCTCTCTCTCTATTTCTCTCTCTCTCACACAGTATGGGGAGGAAGAGGTTTGCTCAGACCACCTGGACACTGATTTCCCTGACTTCGACCTCTCTCAGCTGGACGCCAGCGATTTTGACTCAGTGAACTGCCTCAGCGAGCTCCACTGGTGCAATGACCACTCAGACAGCTCCCCTGCCTCCATACAGTACAGTGTTGGGGACGCCGAGCTCTTCGAGGTCAGACCCCACATTCTGCAATTCTCGGGTCAACAGTCTTCAGCTCTGTTCTAATTTTAGTGCATTACGTAGCTATTCCCACCGGAAGGATCCTAAAAGAGCTCAGTTGGGTATAATGGAGCTAATATGACACCAAAACCCAGTGGTTTGGTAATTCATGGCAATTTGGCAGTTTGTCAAGAACATGGAGCCAAAAGTCCAAAACAGTGTGTGTTTGTGTCTACAATGATTGATCATACAGAGTTGTATCTAGTGCTAATTCACTCGTGGCATCATGTAATTCTGGACTGCGATTGATTTTTAGCCACTGAGAACCGTTCTATTTCAGGTGCCAGGGAAGCCATTGATCATTACGTCAAGTTCAATTAACCTTCAGGTGGGACCAAATTTTGTAAGATAGCACTGCATTACCTCCTGCAGCTTCACAAGTCTATGGTTACATGGGCCAATGTTAGAGATCAAAATGTAGTAAATGTACACAAAAGTTTAAATGAAAGAGGATTTATTTTTTCTTCCTTGGCTTATCAGGCTTGGGGTCACCTAAACCGCAGATCGATCTTTTCTCTGTAATCAGATAGCTACACTGTTCCCAGAGCAGAATGTGCAGATGGACCAGTGTCTGGTCCTTCAGCTGGAGGTCATCACCTGTCTTATCCCCCTCTCTGTTTCTCTCTCTCTCTCTCTATCTCTCTCTCTCTCTCACACACACACCTCCCCTATAGACGGAAGAGGAGAATGCGGCTCTGCTCGCCGCTCTCACAGACAGCCTGGATGGCATTGTGGAGGACGGGGTGGGGGAGCTGTCTGTGTTCCCCTCGCTGGGTGAAGACCCTGAGGAGGAAGAGGAGGAGGAGGAGGAGGAAGACGAGCTCCTTTTGGAAAGTGAGCCTGTCCAAGGCTCGCTGAGCCCAGAGACAGAAGACCCGTCTCTAGTAAGAACCCTTCCTTCCTGTTTAAGGTGGATTTGGATGGGCCTCTGACTACCCCACAGCATGGGTATGATAGGCAAAACAGGTCTGAATTTTTCTCATTTTGGGCTTTTCAATTCTCTTTAGCAACCACACTAATAAGAATCCTTTTCACAGGCATGGAGTTGGAGCACAACACAAGCAATACTTTAGGATTTAGGCTCTTTCTCTGATTGTTTCTCTTTTTTGTCCCTCTGCCTTTTTCTTTCATCATTTCTTTCTCTTGCTTGTTCAGTTCCATTCTGTAGTTTTCACACCTCTTTTTGAGAGGCTCTACAAATCTCTGGTGAAAAACAAAACAAAACAAAACAAAAAGCCAAAAACAAGATGTTTTCCTTTCTCTTGCTCCCTGTAGTCTATTACTGCCTGCCTGTTTGCTTAGAGTGCATTAAGAAACCAGCTCTCTGGACACATTTTTGTTTTATTCCATTGATGCTATTGAATCAGCATGATGTGACACTCGGATGAGCAATCTGAACACATTTCTTTTCATTCTGTTAAATGAATTATGGGTTACAGGGTTATATCTGTTAGAGGCCCAAATTAAGGCCTTAATAAAAAGACTAAAAGATTACTTTGTTGAAGGTTATAAAGGTACAGCTCAGTGAAAGCGTGTAACTGAACGCCTGATACCTTTGCTTTTATTTAAGCCTGAAAGAAATCGGGACTAAATTACAGAATGGTAAACAACCTTAATCAGTAGATGCTTCAGGGAGAAGCAGTTTGTTCTTAAACTGATTTAATATGTTCAGGTCAATATCTTAAAGGGTCAGAATGTTCCCCCAAATGGTATTACTTTTAATTGAAAGCACACTACAATAGAACAGCATCATTGAAACAAGACTTTCAACACTATTGTCTGACTTTTTGAAAGTTCTGAAAATGCACCTTGGAAATGCATTGATGTTCTAAAAATATTTTAATGAACTAACCTTTAAAATAAGACGCCTTATACGAGGGGAAGTGGAACTGACCGTAGCATACTAATGTGGTAATTAAGCAATGTTTATACTTGCAGTGTTCCTAAAAAGTCAAAATTAACTCTATTGACACATTAGCAATATTACATTACACTGTTTTTTTCTTCTTACAGTCTTTTTTGTAGCCTGAATGGTGTAGGATCATTTCTATCTATATCATAAAGAGACAAAAAAAAAGTTATCCCCTAACATTATGGTCTAGACAGGTGTATTTCTGGTCAGACATATAGCTAATGAAGGCTTCCTCCTTCTTCTTACGCCTCCTCAGACAGCTTTATAGCTTATTATGTCTGGGCAGCTGTATGATCCCAAAAAGTTCTAGAGTGCTCTCTGGTGGCTGATGTTTTCAGTGCAGCTCAGCCCCCTCACTGAGGCCCGTCTGTACAGGAAACAAGGGCCGCATTGAGGTCCTTTGGGCACCATGGGGAGGGAGAGAGCCTAGCACATGTTCTCATGGAGTAGATGGCTCTGGCATGCCGGTGGCATTTTGTATAGTGCAACGGAGCACCCGGTGCCCCTTTACTGCCTTCAGTGGACTCTGAGAATCTGCCAAACTAACACACTTTCACAAGCTACGGAACTTACAGAGCTGAGGGTTACTTTTCCCTGCTGGTTTCATCATTGACGCACATCCCAGGTTACTTTCTCAGAAGAGACAATCTCTCTCTCTCTCTCTCTCTCTCTCTCTCTCTCACACACACACACACACACACAC
>JAOTRN010000036.1:12234337-12245939 GCA_028566695.1 Bagroides melapterus
CACACTTTCTCTCACGTTTTTCTCCTTGGCTCTCCCACCAGGGTAGCTCTGAGGGAGGAATTGGTTCCACAAGCAGATTTGTGTCAGCTATTCATTCTTATGCAGTGTTGTGTTTTAGTGATGAAACAGGGGGAAAAACACGATGCCCAGTACAGCTTGAAATTAGCATTGCTGTTTGACATTTTTCTGACTCTGTGCCACCTGTGTTTTGATATTGTGTTTGTCATTTTTTGGCAGGAACCAAATCAAAGCAGTGAACATTTAATGTAATGATGTTAAGTTGCTTGGATGGATAGAGTGGCATGCCTGCTAATTAGTTTTCTCTCTCTCTCTCTCTCTCTCTCTCTCTCTCTCTCTCTCTCTCTCTCTCTCCTGTCTACAGCTGAAAAAGCTTCTGTTGTCCCCCCCAAATGTGCCTGTGGGTCTGGACTCAAACAAATTGAGCAGCACGCTCACTAAGACTCAGCAACTCAAGTCTGTCCGTCCTATACTGAAGGTGAGCCGAGTTTGTTTGTGGCAATAAAACACAAAACTCATGCACGACGTAACAAAATTGTGTCTGTGACGGCTAACATCAGCAAGAGACGCTGTGCATTAAGCAGCACTATCTGTGCTGTGATAGCGTATTCCTGCCATCATGCTAATGCTTTGCCTGGCTTTTACCTGTGTGTGAAGAGAATGAATTAAACTGGTGTTGCTTAGAATTAACAAGCCACATTGTGTTGCGTGGCTGTGCTTTGATGTGTTGTAGCTCTGCCAAGGCAAGTGCAGAATTAGTGCTGACTGTGGCCATCTGTCATAGCAAAACCATGGATACCGGAGGGGTAAAGGGCAGCCCTGCTTCAGACTAAGAGCTTACATAAAGCCTGATTCACCATCTAGCTTCTCATAGCATGATTCCAACTTTAGCCCATAATCACAGAGTATGAGGTAGACTAATTAAAAGTCTTAGTAAATGAATTGTTCTGAAGAAAAAAAAGCTCACTGGTTTAATTGAGTACTGGGTTTTATATTGGGTTGTGTATTGTTCTTTATATGCCTTAAAAGAAACCTCCACCCTAAAATATAAATATGTTTATATTGAGATATTTATAATGTGCTTAGAGACTCTAGTGCTAATGTGTCAGCTGGTGGTGGAGTTGCGTTATTTCTGTGAGAAGATTGCATTGTGTGCCATACTGACATCACAGGAGGACACTGATAGGGAAAATAAATTCAGTGAGTTATAGTAGGGTAGATAAAAGGCAAAAAAAAAATCAAGACCATTTTTCCACAACATTCATTATCATAATAATGAGAAATGTAGCGAATAAATAATGAAGACAAGCTTGGACTTTAGAGTGCAAAGTAACTATATGACATCATTGCACTGAATTAAGACTCTAGAGTCTAGGCATGTAGGTTCTGAAACATGACAGAGGAAGTGGTGAGAAAGCTGGACAGACTAAAGTACTTAAGCCTCTCTTGCTTTAGGTATAGCTGAATTGCAGACCACATATTGATTATAAATAATTCTATGCAAGTCATTCGTTGTGGAATTTTCCTTTAGGTTACCATAGCTTCCTTCTTGGTAATGATAATTATTCTGTCTCTTTCCTTTGGACTTGTTACAGAGGGACAGGATGTGCATAGTGGAGAGGAAGCCGCGAGCGTTCAGGCCTGTTGGTCATCTCTGCACTGAGCTGCACCGCCACCTCACCCAGGAGGCCAACACTGAGGACACCCCTGCAGCTGATACTGAGGAGGAGGGGGAAGAGGAAGAGGAAGATGAGGACAGTGACTCGGAGGATGATGAGGGGGAGGATGAGGAGGAAGAGGAGTCTTCATCCAGCAGCGAGGTGGAGAGCACAGTGTACGCCGAGCCGCTCCAGCCTCAGTTCCCCTCGGAGAAGGAGCGTCACTCTGTGGTGGAGCTAATCCGCTACATGCACACGTACTGTGTACCATCACGCAAACAGGCCAGCTGGGACCGCAAGGAGCGTGAAAATGTGACACGCAAGACCAAGCCTGAGAACCCTGCAGTCCCACGTATTGCCACTCCCAGCTGTGTTAAACCTGCCACTCAGCCCACTACCCTCTCCAACAGCAGCACAACTAGAGGAACTAAACCCAAGATTCCTTTTGTACGGCGCAGAGAAACTAAAACACACTCTCTGCTTAAGGAGCTGCTGGAGGCTGTCGCTTCTTTTGATGTGAGCAAGCCTTACAGACTGCACAGCCCACCGTACAGCCACAGCAGGACCACTGCAGGCCGGCCCAAAGCTGAGCACAAAGACACAAGCGTCATCGAAGGCTCTCAGGTGGCTGCCAAGCGGCCTAAATGCCCCGAAATAGACGAGGGTTCATTTTCGGTGCGCCGATCCCGCCGCTTAGCCTCCTTCCCGAGCCGATTTGCAAAAAGACTACGTCCTAGTGGACACTCCAGTGAAGAAGAGAGTGCAGTCCACCAACCTGCTATGGATTCTTCTGCTGAAAACAGCATTGAGAAAGCAGACTCCCAGAAGAGCCCTGAGACCCCAAACCTCTGCCGTAATGATGGTAAGAGACAAACAACACGTCAGGAAGTTTGGCAGCCAACTAACATAATAATAACTCGGTTATGACTGAAAAAGTCTGTCTGTTCTGTTTCTCTGATTGCAGAGAAGCGTGCCTGCCTGTGCCTGCCTCTGACTCCTAAATCCACAGGGTGTGTATTCCTCTAACTCCTACTCTTCTGTACAATTTGTGCTAGCTAGGTCCTAAATGTTTTAAATGTTTCCGGATGCCTCCCAAGTGACATCTGGGAGACACGTAATGACGCTACACATTTAATATCAGAAAAACCTTGGTAGAAATGGAGCCAGTTATTCAGCTGTTTATAGATTAATTCTGTGATGCACCCGGGCACACAGATTGCTAAGCAGTGCTTGTATCATAAATAGTATTTTGTTTAGCATTTATTTGATGAATTGCTTTTTCAAGTCATAAATCCATTAACTCTGCACTCTCTGTTTGTTATGATCAGAGATCCAAGCAGGCCATTTGAGCAGACTCTCTGCGTGGAACTGTGTGGCACTGCAGGTAATGTCACATTCGCAAACCGTGGTGTAAGTTCAAACCCATGCCATGGGAAGCCATGTACTCACAGGATTAGCCGTTGTGCTCGTGAAGGTAGAAGACTAAATGAATAATGAAGCAGAGAGTTCCATTACATCAGAGCCACTAGGTTAGACTGCCTGTGACATTTACATAGCAAATAGAATGGTGTTGGTTTACACCTGAGTCAGACAATATTCCAAACATTCATTGTAGACTTATCATCCATAACAGCTGTATAAATAATAGTCATTAAAGGTAGAGTTTGGTCAATAATATTCAAGTCAAAACATTTTTGTTTTTTTGATATTGTTTAGTTATTGATTACAATCTGAGAGAAAAAATAGTTTTTCTGTTGCACCAGACTTTCGAAATAGCTGAAAAAAGAACCAACATCCATCCAGCTCAGCTTCCTGTAATCACATTCAATCATCAGCCTTTAAAGGCTAGCAGAGCATTTGAGGTCATGGCTTTAGAGGGTCCCCTTAAGGGTGGGGCTCAATTTGTAAGAATAAGCAATATATTTTTTTTTATTTCTTTACTGTGAAAAGTTTACAAGAAAGCCATAAAATTTAGGCCAGAGTCTAAATTTGTTAAATATAAACTTGCTGTGTAAAGTTAGTCTAGACTAAATGTAGACTCGAGACATTTGTCAAATTAAATGTAAAATGGATTTAAATGTTGAAATTAGTCTGAGACTAAATCTAAATCTAAACATGAAAGTAACTAAACTAACTAACTCGAGACTAAAGTTAGTCTAGATTTATCTGGGTTTACTGTTGAACCTGATTTTACTTCAAGCCATGAATTACATTTAAGCCTAGATTAAGCCTGTGGGTTAATGTGTTTTAGATGTCCTTTGTTTTACTTTAAAAAGTGTGTCCCATTTTCCAGGACTCACCCCACCCACAACGCCACCACATAAACCGGTTGATGAGGAGCTCTTCAAGCCCGAGAGCAAAGCCGAACTTCCCAGCAAGAACCTGTGCCCAGTGAGGACACACCTGCGTAAACTTCCAGAGCAGACAGAGCTGTACGCTCAATTGCGGCGCATGGGCCCGACAGGCGAGATCCAAAGCAAGGGTGCCTACAGAGACCATGACTACTGCATGCTAAACTTAGGGGAAAGCCACAAAAGGATTGCTACCATCCTCCCAGTATCTATTTGCTACACTAAGGTTCAGGAGGAAGAGGATGACAAGATGGGGGAGAAAAACAGGCAGGAGGAGACAGAGGGCCAACAGGCTGATTTGTCCCCAGGCTTCTCCCCACGCCAACCTGCAGAGACAGGACAACCCTCGCCTGCCTGCTCACCCACTCCTGAGGCTGATTCTGAATGCCCAGACTCATGCCAGCCACCCTCACCCTGCCATCAGATCAACCTCAGGTAGTTCTGGAGCCTCCTTCTTTTTTTTCACATGTTGCCTGGAAGTTGGTCTCTCTTTAACTCTCTTCTCTTTGATTTGTTGTAGCTGTGAGAGCCACTGTGACAAGCAGAGCAATAACACTACACATGGACAAGAGGAGGATGGGGTAAGTAATGACTAGGTTGTATAATCTACACAAATATGTTTTTTTGGGAGATGGTCAAAACACTTAAATGTGGTAGACTAGTGGTTAAGGTGTTGGGCTACCAATCGGAATTTGTTCCAATTTGTGAGGTAAAATCTCTGGTCCACCAAGCTGCTGTCACAGGGCCCCTGAACAAGGCCCCTTAATCCTGTTGTATAAAATGGGATAAAATATCAGGCTCTGTGGGTGAGAGTGTCTGCCAAATGCCGTAACAGTAAATAAATGCACATGAGCACGATATAGTGCTTTTAAGGATAATGTTTGTCAAAATAACTCTATGACTGGTAACTCATAATTTTATATCATTCTGTGGTTTTAGGACAAGTGCCAAGTATTGTACATTCACAATCTGCCGAGCAGCGTCACACAGGCTGTCCTGCGCAAACGCTTCAAAGCCTTCGGCGAACCAGAGGACTGCCGGGTGCTCATCAAAAAAGAGTAGGTCCAAATCCTGGCCGTTTTCTTACTTACGCTAGTAGGTATGTTATGGAATGTGAAGGAGCATACGATTCTAACCTATGTCTACGTGTTTTTAGGGAGCGCTGTGGAGTCATCACTTTTAGGCAGAATCAGAATGAGCTGAATCAGAAGCACAGGCAGCATGACTCTGTGGGTCAGTATGCTGGGAATGGCAGTCGGAGGTTCAGCAGGAAGCGCTACATAGATCTGGGTAAGATGCAGGAAGTGATGGAATCAATTCTGATGTAGAATGAGTTCGAGGTCAACAGTTTTGATTATTGAATATTCTACATTTATCCTCCACTAAATTAGGAACATCTGTACACCTGCTCGTTCATGCAGTTATCTAATTAGCAAATAATGTGATCGGGGGAAATAATGTGATTGGGTGGGACTTTAAAAGTGGCTTGGTTGTTGGTGCTAGATGAATGTAATAAAATGTAATCAAATGAAGGCATATTAAATTATACTATACTGTCATATACTATACTACACTAAGATGAACAAAGGAAAACTATTCTAGACTAGACTAGACTCACCTAAACTATTCACCAAGTCAGACTTAAGTGCTCTGATCATATGGTGTCCTTTTAATGGAGCTGAGCGCTAAACAAATGTTGTTTTAAATGTTGTTTTGAATTTTAAACGTTGTCTAGTAGTATGTCCAAAGGTCATATTTAGTCACTTGTCCATGACTTGTTAGACTGAACACATGTTCCTACATGTTTGTAATGTCTGACTGGACATGTGTTTTATTTTTTCTGTTCAGATGAGGCAGGACCAGGCCCAGTGAAGAGCAAGTATGACGCAATGGACTTTGACACTTTGCTTAAGGAGGCCCAGAGGAGTCTACACCGCTGATACGCCTTACTGAAAGCTCAGCGATCCTCACTCCTGAGCCACCTCACAACCTCAGCCCAGACTCCACCTCATGTTTACATTTTTGAACATTGAAATCGTGGAAAAAAAAATTGGACCTTCTTATTGAGGCCGGAGTGCTGCTGAGGCATGAGGACCGAGAAATGAAACAACAACAGAAAGAAGTGTGTGGACGTCAAACACTAGTGGCCTCTGAGTGGCCCTGGCTTTCTGTAGCAAAACCCTTGCTCTCTTCGTTTGGTCATTGTGACGTCTGTACGTGTGTTGCTTTTTTGCTTAGTTTTTTGTAAACTTTTGTCACTTTTTCGGTGGAACTGCAACTTTCACCATTTTGTCGTACAAGTATATAAACGATAATTGCTTTATATTAGCAAAACTTTGTGGATGTTCAACTGTGTGTTACAATGACAAAAAGTCGGGGGGGAAAAACAAACAAACAAAAAAAAAAATTACTCCTTACAACGTAGAGTTTACAAATCAAAAAGGAACGAAAAAAAATCTTTGTCTTTTTTTTTTGTCATTTTAGTGCTTCCTTATTTCATCTATGCACTCAAACGAGGTAGCGCTTGTGGTTTTCTTGCCTCTTCCCTCCTTCTATGGCTGGGTTCTTGCTGCTGGCTGCCACATATAACAAGCAATGGAGCCCGAAGACCTGACCAACTTTACTGTACTACTACTGTACAACTACACCGTTCACATTTACCCGTCATGTCCATAATGCTCTCATTGTGTCAGGTTCTTGGTATGCAATCAATGCACTTGGATGCGTAGTATCCTATTTAGAATGAAGAAAAAAAAACAACGACCATTACAATAGACGTCTCTCAGTAGAATGTATCCCTTGAGGATATGAATGTTGATCAGAATCAGCTAGTAACACATCCCATCGACTCAATAGCCATTGGAATAAGATGAGTGTCTACGGGTAGAGAGAAGGGCCGTGGAAATCCGGGAGGAAGTGATTTCTGAAGCTTAATCTCCCGAGAGATACCAGTGTATCTCTATGTTGTTTACATCTCCCTCTCTCACATGCTCTCTCTATACTCAGTTTTTTACTCTCTCCTATCAAATAGGGGAAGGTCTTCGGGTTTTTCTAGCTCTTGCCTCGTATTTTAAACTCTTAATTGTTCTCTGTCTGTGTTTGGAGTGTAAAAGTGTACCCATGTGTATCTGAGTGTGCCGTCTGTGTTTTCTCGGGTCCTGGGATGGACTCAGCCCCCAGTTTCTTGAAGCTGGGAGACTGTCACTCTCTGCTTTGTTTTTGTTTTTAAATATGGGGGTTTTGACTCTATCCTGTAGATCCTGTATAGTGGAGCCATGTGCTTTTAAATCTGTGTGTGTGTGTGTGTGTGTGTGTGTGTGTGTGTGTGTTTCTTATGCATGATCCCTGCCCACCTGTTTTAACCAATCACCTCCTCAGTAACACACAGGTATCTGAATGTTTACATCATTTGAATCCTCCTTTGACTTTAATTGAGCGCACACTAAGTACAACACGCCTTATTCAGCGTTAAGGCTTCTCTATCAGGATGTGCCTTTTTGGCCAACCCTAGATAATCGTTCATACACACTTTTCGTAATACCCACACTGTTTTAAAAGAACCCGAATGAGTGTTTGTTCTTAGTACGTATACTACTGAAGGAGGACGTGCTGTTTACACGACTATATATAGATCTATATATACATAGGTATATAATCTGTACATAGCCCTGTGTCTAATGTAAACATGACTTGTATGGTTGTGTGTTGTACAGCGATGTGTTCACTTGTGTGTTCAAAAACAGGCGTGCCAGGGTGTCTATAGTAGGGCGAAAGTGTATTAATGATGCAAGCGCATTGGGAGGATTTAAGTTTGAGCAATACAGGGAAGCACGAAAAGTGACGTGGCTTCAAAAAGTCTAACTCTGTTGTAAAAAAAAAAAAAAAGAATCCCTTTAGATGAACGATGTTCTGTTCTTTCTTCCTTTTTTAATTATTGTAATGAAATAATTCTTTTTTTTAAAGATGCAATACGATATCAGAGATGGTCATTCTCCTAAAGGAAAGGATTTATTCTGAATATTATTTGGCGATCTTTGAAGTGAGATCCTGTCCTGTATGTCACAATGAAATACTCATTAACTAATCTGTAAGATGTTGTTCACTTGACTTTGGATGTTGGGTATAATATTGCTACCAAATCCCTCCCACACAATTGTGAACTTGTAGGATTTTGAGTGTGTGTGTGAGAGAGAGAGAGAGAGAGAGAGAGCATGAGTATGAATGTGTGAGTGTATGTCATTGACCTGCTGGAGTGGGGGTTCAGTACTCGGACACTAGTGGATCTATTGGAGGTCTTACAGACAGTCCCATCAGGAGAGCCTTAAACCAATAGGGGGAAACTTTTAAGCTTTTATTAATAATCTCTACTGTCCTTTAAATGTCCAATCTGTTTTCTTAAGTGAACTTTTTTCAATACAGCCATACAAAAAGATATATAGAGTACATATATATGAATCTATATGTATTTGTGTTGGTGTAGATAAATATATAAATATATATATATATATATAGAAGATATAATTTCTTATAGAATTTTGACCATTTATTCAGCATTTGAAAGCACTTCTATACATTTCAACATACGGTGTCAATCTAGAATGTACAGACTGAGATAATCCAAATGTAAGGGAAAAACCTCCCAAAGGGAATCCTCTTTAAATGCAATACATCTCCATCTTAGCAATCACTATTTGACCAAAAAGTATACTTAATGTGTGTATAGGAAAAATGCAGTACCACACTGAATCTGTCTCATGAGCGAATGTCATGACCGGCCTTCTCTACCCTCGTGTGTATGAGAGCGTGTGTGTGAGCACATCTGTATTTTCATTGCTAGAGTATAAAGTGTAAGGAAAGAGTCCAATCTTCTCACTTATCACCATGTCACATCCTCGGTCAGAAAATAGCGCAACTTTGGAAGATATCTGCTGACTAACTCATCAATTATTTGATCAAATATAAATTTATATACTCTCGGATCATAAATATCCCGTTTAACTGGTGCTGAAGCCTCAGTGAACAGAGCATCTGAAATCTTTGTGAATCCAGGAAGCCAGTGATGGTTGTGGTCTTGCTGCTTCAGTATCATACGTTTGGTGGAAACAGAATCAGCATCAAAGGGCATACATTGATTTCTTTGTTGTTTCATTTCTATTGAATTTTATTTGTCTTTACATCAAATGACTATCAAACTCACTATGATTTTCCTTTTTTAATGTTGTTTTTTGGAATATGGTAAATACTTCTAGTAAGATTTTATATTTTTACATATATTGGTTTATTTTGAGGTTTTTTGTTTGTTTTTGCTTTTTTTTGTTTGTTTGTTTTTTTAATTTTTAGGGTTTTTTTTATTTATATGCCACTTAGCTTGAATGTCTTTTAATGGTGTTTTTTTTTCTTTGTATTGTGTGATTTCATATGTCTTGAGAATGGAGACAAATGCATTTCAGTATTTTTGAATTGTTGAAATCT
The DNA here is from genome assembly GCA_028566695.1 of Bagroides melapterus. Classification (NCBI taxonomy): domain Eukaryota; kingdom Metazoa; phylum Chordata; class Actinopteri; order Siluriformes; family Bagridae; genus Bagroides; species Bagroides melapterus. The sequence continues at coordinate 12,243,837 of JAOTRN010000036.1, forward strand.
AGTTTCACAGATTATCTATACGGTGGAAATTATCTGATGTTATAAATTATATTTTAATTCATGTAAATAGTTGGGAAAAAAAAAAGATGATGGCTTCCTTTTAAACTGAATACATTTCTCTTCTGAGATTGTTTACATTATTAAACTGTAGAAACTGATCCTCATATACTGTAAAAAAAAAAAATAATAATAATAAAAATAATAATAATAATAAAATAAAAAAAAAAATACATATATTCATTGATTTGGCTCCAGACAATAAAAATGTCCTAATGAACACTGATAATGTGTGCTGTCTGTTAATGCGTGTGCTACGGTGTTTGATCTTTTTATTTGTGCTCCACTTCTTTGCAAGGAAAAATGCTTGACAAGGATTATCCTCCACGTCAAGCGCTGTTAACGCTGTGAGATTATTCCTGGAATGAGCAGTGTGGGTTGGACTGGAGCTCTGGAGAGGTGGGTGCTGCTTCCCTGTTATGGCTGAGGTACGCGCTGTGCCAGCATTAGATACACGATTGGCTAGTGAAGATTCTGTAACCAGGCAAAGTCTAAGATGGGAAGAAAGAAGAAAAGACCCTTTACGTTAATGCAGCATCCTGGTGATGCTGCTGGTGGATTCTTCCTGCTTCATTCTTTTGTCTGATGCTGCTTTCTGCAGTAAGTGTGTGTGTGTGTGTGTGTGTGTGTGTGTGTGTAAACATCTTGACAGCAGGCTTTAGGACAAATAGCTATCCCTTCTTGCAGCTGTGAAGTCCAACGACAGTACATATTACGTCAGATAATGCTGACGTACCTTAACTGTGCGTCTGGGATGACGTCAGCACTGTAGCTAAAGCCCCCCCCTCATTCTCCAGCTCCTAAGCTGCCAAAAAGCCCACTACCCTCCCTGCTCAATTACGCCATCCCCTGCGGGCATCATCCTGCCGTGTGTTAGATCATTATGCGCGCTCCCTGTGGGACCGTTAGCACGCACAAGAGCTCAACCGAGTGTGCAGCATCCTCTAGGCGGAGAGAAGCGTGGCTCAGTCACAACATGTAAAACAGTTATTAGCTTTGCTATGTTTATTTTTAGCACTGTCAGGTTTTTTTTTCCCTGACTGTACATAATTCTGATAAACAGAAGGGAAGTGCAAACGAAATATAGAGATCTAGTCAAATGTTTTGAAACTGCAATTTCAACAGCGCTCTAATTAATCATTTAAAAACTCTATACGTGCATCAACTAATATACACACATCAGTGTATTATCATTACTGTTCGTGATTTAATAAAATTCTCAGCGGGGTGGGAGGACGGGGCAGGGGTTTTTTAAAGCTCTATGAAATATTCTATGACATTTCCAAATGCTTTGTGCTGTAATTGTGCTCTAAAAATAATCATAAAAAGTCTACTGATGTAATCATAACAATTCCTCCCCATATAATCCCCACATATTGAACAAACTCACCACTTAGTTTGTGTAATCACGTTTAATTGGCTACCAGGTGCAGTAGTGAGAAAAGGGGAATCTAACAGGCCATTTACAGACTCTACAGATCACTCAGTGCTTTTATTTTGTATATGTACTCATCTCTGGTTACATCACTGATAATTAAGTAGACATTTTGATACCACTAATCCTAAACAATGTGAAATCTAACTGGAAAAAATGTGTCTATATATGGTCGGGAAATTTCTGTCTTTAACAGTTGAAGACTCAGCTGAGGACACAGGTCTTGGACTGGGAGGTTTGGGCTGCGGTTGCTGGAAGAGCAGAGAAAAAAGAGCATAGTTAAGGTCAGTATTTCTCTGTCAGTGCTTAGTGTCTAATCTACAGTTTTATTTAGTGTCTTTTCCTTAACCTAAACATTTGTTCAAGAATCTGCACACAACCTGGTAAATGTACTACTGGCCTCTGAGCAGGTTGGTCTCTCATTTTTTGGGTTGTTTGATTTGAATGAAACTTTTAAGGAAACGGCTCTTTCCTGGATCAGGTCTTATTTGACTAAATCACTACAAGTTTGTAAATAAAGTTTAGTCTTAGTGTCCTACAACATGACCACACCTTACTTCTCTTATCCATGCTACATTAGCTCCCAATTAAAATTTTTGCAGTGATCATAA